>JAXIVJ010010864.1:0-45694 GCA_036785665.1 Chirona hameri | reverse complement strand
ACGGGCACAGACGGTCAGACAGGCACACGAAGGGGTACCACCAAAATAAACGGCGCGGATGTTTTTGCTATATGTTGTGGTGCTCCTGGTGCTCCGGCAAGGTGGTGCTCATTAACGCAGAGCAACGCGGTGGTGCCCCTTCGCGCAAAACAAAAAATTGCGCGCTGCTACGCGGCGCAAATTATTCAGTGTTATTTGAACCTCGGGTACCACCACGCCGGTGTATCAGGGGAACCACCACGCCGGTGTATCAGGGGCACGTGCCGGTAGCTGCGGCACTGTGGGGTGAGTGGAGGCACCGGGCACCGTGCTTCATTGAATCTGCAGGAGGGAAACAATGGCCTGGTGGCGCCATCAAATCACAAGAATTGGTCGCTGGAAAAATGTTTACTCTCTATTTCGCGAAATGATGCTAAATTAGAATGACTAAATTATGCAAACAAAAATTCCCTTCATGCCTCCCGTCCCTTGGGCTATGAAGGGGCACCAACGTGCCGTTATACTAGAGGCAACAACGTATCGGACTCGAGGAACCCTGCGGGCCCCTTGGGTTGATACATATAGATTATGGAACCTTTCGATTTGTTAGGGCCTAGTTATCAAGACAAAAACAAAATAAAGCAAAAACTTCCGCGCCTCTACGCGGCGCAAATACACCAGTGTTCTTTTCCAGTACAAAAGGGCATAATATAAACTGTACAGTGTACACACTGGCGGCCGCAAGGGGGGGGGGGGGGATACAGGGACCAGGCAGGCGCGTAACCACCACTGGGGTCACTGGGGATCAGTCCCCAGTAACACTTTCGGATTTTAACATTACGCCTATGGGCGTTGCATGGAAAAAATCGACTTCAAAGTGCTTCCGTCCCCACCTACTTTCGGAAGGTGGTTACGCCTATGGGGACATGGCCCCACCTTTGGGCCTTAAATGGGGGGGGGGGGCAACATGTCCTTTTGCTCCAGACATATTTCCTCGTTTTGACCCTGCATCCTGGTTCCAATAGCAAAAATTAGTTCTCGAACCCGCTCAAAGCCTCAAATTTTGGCGCCGCTTCGCGGCGCAATAATAGTTTATCGCATGCATAAGATTTACTACTCGTAAAAAACGGCTACCCTCCCCCCCTGGTCACGAACATCGACATCCCTCTTGGTCAATTCTTCATCAGCCGTCTGGGGCTGCCCTTGACTGTACAAATGATATATTTTAGCACCATCCGCGGTACTTTAAATGATAGAAAGGGTACTACTGATATTGCAAATACCTATAGCCAACGTTGTCAATTAAAACAAACAAATATATATATATATATATATATATATATATATATATATATATATATATATATATATATATATATATATATATATATATATAAAATGCTGAAATAGGGGCACCCTCAAAATATAGTGGACCAAATCCGTTGAGTTTTCAGATTTGGGTATAGGTAGGGTATAGGCACCACTGCAATTGATGACCCTACCCTTGAAGATTTTCTGGATGCGCCCCTGCTTAGCAGCTATGGGTGATGAGATATTCCAACAGCTCGCTGCCCCCGACTTGCGACTGGTGACCTCCGCTGGGCTGGTGATTAATTGCGCCCCTCCTCGGCCGTCCCTTGGCTCACCTTCATGTCTCTGCGTGCTGCGCTGTCCGGCTGATATGCTCCCAGCCGCGCTATGTCTCGAACCCCGGTCTGTCACGACTCAACTGACGGCTGGCGGACGGTCCCGGCTGTTATAAACCGGGCGACGCGGCGCGGCGGCACAACTTCCCAGGACGTGACGTCACCTGGGGAACGCCGCCAGCAGGGCTGAGGTGTACCGAGCGGCCCAGCCCCGGCAGCCGCTCCGCTCCGCCTCTCTGTTATGGCGAAGTGATTATGTCGCAAAACTTGCCATGGGCGACGGCCGTGGCGGACGGGGGAAGGGGTCAGGCGGGACGCGTCTCCTTTCCCGGGAGTCTTGTATTGGATTACTTGTACCTTGGGTTACGCCACCGGGGAACGGGGGACGTGTCCTCCCATTTTTGGCCAGGGGGATCATCCCCTCAATTCTTCCTGACTAGCAAGGTTGCTAGAAATCAAAGTTCAGTCGCTATCGTTATGTTACCCCTCGTACCCCCCGCTCAACAACTTTTCGCTTAAAGAGAAATAATGACCTTTTGATTTGTATAGCAAGAATTTCTTAGGCTTCCGTTATGGTATACAAATGATGTGATCTAAATTTAAGAATAAAATATAATTATTCACTAATTCAAAATTGGAAGTTTGGAAAAATTAAAAAGCAAGTACATATAGGTACCTACAGGGACCCGCAGTTGATATGGTACACACTAAGGTCCGACTTCTTTCTCCTCTAGCGTATGTTTGACGGCGAATTAAGAAACGACCATATATGCATTCAAACCGCATCACTGAGAGCTTCAAGTTGATATATTGACGCATTGGCTCATCTTATCCATTGGCTGCTTTTAAAGGTAAATAATGACCTTTTGATTTTGTTAGCAACAATGTATTTGGCTACCGTTATGGTATTACGATGATGTGATCTAAATTTAAGAATTAAATAAAATAATTCCCTAATTCAAACTTGGAAGTTTGGAAAAATTAAAAAGCAAGTACATATACTTCTTAAGGAATTCATGATCGGTATTTTCCCTCCATTATTGGACGCTTTTGTATCAATCTGTTCAACGTTGTTGAATGGCACTTTTACAAAATCGCCGACACTAAATATAGGTCGCCGTCGATGTGCATCGATGAG
Organism: Chirona hameri; assembly: GCA_036785665.1. NCBI lineage: Eukaryota > Metazoa > Arthropoda > Thecostraca > Balanomorpha > Balanidae > Chirona > Chirona hameri. The sequence goes on along the minus strand of JAXIVJ010010864.1, from coordinate 42,931 downwards.
CTCCGATTTAATTGCCAGTTTGAATAGTGTTTGTTGATTTTTTTTGTGGAAAAAAATATTCGTTTTCATGATGATTTAAACCATAGTGTTATATACACTATACAGCCAGAGACAAAACTATACAAAACTCCTAATGTTGAAAATAAATGGAGCAATTTTCACAAATTGAGGGTCGCAACCACTAACTAGGCCGCCGTTATATGCATCAGTTAACTGCTAAATTGGTTACCTTTTTATTCAATGGCTGTTAATTGAAGAGGATCATCGAGCATATAATCACAACAAACAGAACGCAAAATATATTTTCCACTCCATTGCGTAACAAAGGAATACGGGAAAAGCCCGCAGTTCCGATGAGAACCAAAAGTAGGTACTTGCAAGCACCGGTCGTTAAAAGTGTGGAACGCTTATCAACATTAAAGGAAGTGTGCCCACTGTTTTGGAATATCAAAAATATTTTTCATACGGTAAGTAGCTATTGGTTTTATTGTTGTATATGATGAAATTCACATCTGGAGCCCCTTTAGTTTAATTTTCACTTATATTGTTTGTTTTTTTCTTATTTTTTGTTTCCATATCTATAAAACGATCGCCACCATGGTGATGTTATGTAAAACGGCGCACATAAGACAATGCAATTACTGTCACATAGATACAAGTTTACAAGTAGATACAAGTTTTTTCAGATACAAGTTTTGCACAGCACGTTCTTGTCACTGTGAACTTTATTATGTGCAAGTTTCGTAGCTCTAAATTGATATATTCAACAACAAAAAATGGCCATCGGCCATCATCGAAAAACATGATGGCCGTCCAGTTTCTGTTCGGCTGCTGCTATCAGCGTGCACGAGCTGTTTTGTTGAATTGCTATTGGCCGGCGCTAACAATAGCTAGCAGTTTAATCGATAGTTGCAGTGCTTCTAATAGCGGAAGCCCTCTGGAGTCTACCCGATAACTTTTTGCTCCCAGCAAGTTCCTGGAGTCTTTGGAATATCTCAGCAACTAGGGCGAATCTGGAGAAACGACGTCGTGGGTCAGTTCAGAAAATTATGTTCTATAGACCAGTGTCAATAACCCCAAATAAGCGAGGTGAGTAGGCACACTCCCTTTAACTTGAAATATCTTTCGGTAGGAAAGATATTATGCAAAATGTGATGAATTTACAATGTATTTGGGTCTCGTCTGTCGATATTAAGCAATGACTCCATTTTTGTGAGAAAAGGTAATTATTTCCCTTTAAGCACAAATCCGTTTTTACCACCGCAAAGCGCTAAAAACGGATTGATGCTTAAAAGCAATCAATAGATAAGGTGAGCCAATGCGTCAATATATGAATTCGAAGCTCCCAGTAATGCGGTTTGCATGCATATATGATCGTTTCTTAACACGCGCTCTGGAGGGGGCGAAATCCGCCCACCCCTCCGGTTTTTTTAGGATAGCGCAAAAACGGCGGCGCGCAGCGCCGCCGTTTTTTGTATACCTGTTTATAAATGAACTTCCCGCATTATGTAAAATTCTTGGCCTCAGGTCATCTCAGGTCAGGTCACCAGACCAGGTCACGTGATGACCTCAACTCCAAAACGTTTGCAGTATTACCACAGCCACAGTTTTACGCCGATCGGTTTCAATCTTGCAGGACTTCATAAGGTCATAGATACCAACGATTTGTTTACCTCGGATTTCTAATATCGGTGACCTAAGGTCAGGTCAATTTTGTGACCGCCAACACGGTTTTATCAATAACTATCGACATAATGAAGATAGAGAAGAGAAAACGGTACCAATATGTTTGTTTCGTCGAGACACGTCTCCCAATATGCAACATGACCAACTTGGGTCACCACTTGACCTTGACCTGAGGTCAAATTTCTCAGTTGATCTAACCCGGTCACCATGAATGAAGTGCCTTGACAAGACACACGCGATGGCGTAAATATTATTGCTTTATCTTTTTTAGGTAAAAGGTTATTTGTGGAAAACAGTTTGGAAAACAAAATCACCTTTTTGACATTCGATGGCCTCTAGAGCCTAAACTATTGACCTGAGCTCAAATCTGAGGACACCTATGGATTGAATTTTTCAATGACTTTCGATTGTTTTTTTCCGTTTGCTGCTAACTATCATAGTTCCCGAGATATTTTGAGGGTGTTCGAACCGAAGTCTTGAAAACTTGCAAATCTGACCCTTGATGACCTCTGGTGACCTCAATATTGACCTGAAAAAAAAATTAACGAAATACTTTCGAAAGAGCTTGTCTCGATCTATCTAACGTCGTTTCCCGCTTGTCGCTACGTTGACAGTTTTCGAGATCATAGGGGGAGGCGAAATCCCCCCCCCCTCCAGGGCGTGTAATTATCAGAGGCTCTCCAGGATGCGTGTTAATTAGCCGTCAAGCATACGCTAGAAGATACAATAAGCCGGACCTTAGTGTGTACCATAGCAACTGCGAGTCCCTGTACCTATTTCTTTCGGAGTTCATGATCGATGTTTTCCCTCCACTATTGGAAACACGACACATTTGACACTATTGGAAGACGACACATTTGACACTATTGGAAACACGACGCTTTTGTATCAATCTGTTCAACGTTGAATACCTCTCGTTGAATTACCTCTCAACAAATTGCATACACTAAATACGCCGTCGTAGGGGACCAAGTTAATCCGCCGAATGCATCACCGTTTTCTGAAATGTTAATTGATTGATTATGGGAAAACGGTTCAGATAAATTTTCCTGTGTGCATTGTAATGTCTTGAATACCTACCTGTATGTTGAAAATTCATGGGGAAAACAGTCATTTTTATGAATTGGGAACATAAATAAGTCGCCGTCATTGGCCAAACTAAACTGCCGATTCCAATACACTTTTTTCAAATGCTGGTTGATTGTTCATAAAAGTTTGGAACATATTCGCAAGAGATAGAGTGCATGAAACATATTGCATACCTTCATGATAAATTACAATGCGTAGGGAGCCTAATTTTAGCTCGGACAGTGAATTCGTTACCGAGTACTTACTGAGTACCGACTGTTATAAGCGTGGAACGCTTATCAACTTTAACTTGAAATATCTTTCGGTAGGAATGTTTATATGCAAAAGGTGATCAATTTACAATATATTTTGGTCTCGTCTGTCGATTTGAAGTAATAACTCCATTTGTGTTGGAAAAGGTTATTATTTCCCTTTAATGGCCCCGCGTTGAATAACTTATCGCTCACGCCGCCCCTCCCTCCGCTCAACAACGTTTCGGCTGACTGCGACCACTTGGCTTCCCTGGATCCCGTCCCCCCAATGTCAAAGGCGTGGCGGAGCCCCGGACGTATTCTAGGTTATTTAGCTTTAAATGCAACATTTTGAAGTGATTTAACCCGCGCCGTGCCGGTGCTCGGCGCCACCTTCGCCGTGCCGGGGTGGCGTCCTAACGCCCCCTTCTAACTCAGCTGCTATAAGCAGTGGGGGACATCTAAAAACACCCTTCGATAGCTCGTCAAAAATCATATGGAACTATTGCAGTCATTGTTTGGCTCAGATCAATATTGAGGTCACCAGAGGTCATCAAAGGTCAGATTTGCCAATTTTAGGACTTTGCTCCAGAAACCCACAAATATATCAGGCATCAAATATATGATAGCTAGTCCTCGAATAAAGGGGGGGAAATCGAAAGCTCTTAAAAAATGCAAGGTCAAGAATGGCTTGACCTCCCCCTATAATGATATTCGAGATCGGTGGCGCATCCGTTGCCGATTTGGGGCGTACCGCGGGCGAATGGAAAGCACTCCAGTCCACCAATTTACAGGGGCCTGTCACAGCGCTTTGTCAATGGCAGTTGTGTCCTTCAGAAGTCTACACAACAATGTATTATGCCCGAACAGGAAAATTGTCTGTTTCTGCAGCGGGCTACATCTTGTAAGCCTGTTTGAAAATGCACCGGGCCTGACTTCCTCAACAAAGCATCCCGAGCCGGCGGCGGCAGTCGCCCCTCTCCCCCAGCATCCAACCCGGACGAGCAAAAATCTGGGTCAGATGCCCGAGACTGCACGTCTAAGCAATTGCAGTCATCACAGCCATCGCCAGAGCGGCGCTGTCGACGAACGACGGCCACACAGTACACGAACGTGTCGACGAACGTGTCGACGAACGACGGCCACCACATCATCACCCCCCACACCTCCCCGCTATGAGTCAGCGCACACCCAGGGCGACCCCGCCCGAACCAAGGCAGCAGGACAGCTGTGTCAAGCTTTGACGTCAAAGTAACAAAGAGAAGATATTCGAGTAAGGGAAGAATCGTTGTTGAGAGGAAATGCTGATGATAAAACTGACACTATTGATGCCAATTGACAGAAAATCGTAGTCTGGTTTCGGCTAAATACTCGATAATAGCCAGTGAAAAACGCAGTAAATTATTACGGAAGAAATGACATGTACGATATACGCGGAGTAAGACGGTCAAATAAGAAGCATTGTTTAAAGAAGAATTGAAATTAACACAAGGAAAAGAGCTATTTGCAGGTAATTATAAAAATAGAAATACGATCGACGCCGGCATATTATAAATTGTTAATACAGCAGCAACAGTTTAATGCAGCATTTAAAGTTACTGAACTTGAACGGAGCTCCAAACAATGATACAAAATGAAGCATGTCAAGATTTTCGATAAGCTTAAAAGGCCAACATTTAATCTTGTAGAAAACCAGAAATACATTGAACAAGAAAGTCGTCCGAAACGGTATGACGTTACAACATTGAAATACAATGGCTGAAATTGGACTATCTGATCGATTATTGAAAAGACGATTTTATCAGCCAGATGCATTATCAAGAAGCCAACTTATATGGCTATGTGAGGCTGCACCAAAGTCACATTGAATTAATCACGGAAAGGCAAGGGCGTGGCCCGATGTAACAAACCAACAAGGAAATGGAAGGAAGATGCACAACTTGAACCGATTATACTATGAACAAAATTAAACAAGAACAGTCGTTAAGAAGAAAGAAGTTCTATACACTAGAAACTGCAAAATCGTTGACGGCAAGAATCGGCCAATCAGAAGGCGCGGGACCGACCGCGCACAAAGCCGCCACGGGGCGGCCCGAAGTATACACACGACCCAGCTCATTAGAGTTCTGCACGGGGCGGCTAGACCCACGGACGGCTGCGCCCTACGGCTAATAGGGCGGGCCGGTCTGAAAACCCTCCGTAACATGGCCACGGCTGTGGCTACGGCTGTGGTCTAGCTGAGCTTTTTATATTTGTAATCATACTTCCAAAAGCAACAGTTCCTTGAATATAACTTAAAATGTTGCTGTAGTGGTCAGACACACAAAATATCAATATTTTACCACATTACAATGCCACAGATAAATAATAATTATTGATAACCTTCACTGAAATAAAGACCAAGACAGCTGACTATTGACATCGCCGAGAAGACGACTAAGGACAGCCATCAGGTCAGTCAGGCCCAGTCAGGTGACTATTGACATCGCCAAGGAGTCAGGAGACGACTAAGGACAGCCATCAGGTCAGTCAGGTCCAGTCAGGTGACTATTGACATCGCCAAGGAGTCAGGAGACGACTAGGACAGCCATCAGGTCAGTCAGGTCCAGTCAGGTGACTATTGACATCGCCAAGGAGTCAGGAGACGACTAAGGACAGCCATCAGGTCAGTCAGGTCCAGTCAGGTGACTATTGACATCGCCAAGGAGTCAGGAGACGACTAAGGACAGCCATCAGGTCAGTCAGGTCCAGTCAGGTGACTATTGACATCGCCAAGGAGTCAGGAGACGACTAAGGACAGCCATCAGGTCAGTCAGGTCCAGTCAGGTGACTATTGACATCGCCAAGGAGTCAGGAGACGTCTAAGGACAGCCATCAGGTCAGTCAGGTCCAGTCAGGTGACTATTGACATCGCCAAGGAGCCAGGAGACGACTAAGGACAGCCATCAGGTCAGTCAGGTCCAGTCAGGTGACTATTGACATCGCCAAGGAGTCAGGAGACGACTAAGGACAGCCATCAGGTCAGTCAGGTCCAGTCAGGTGACTATTGACATCGCCAAGGAGTCAGGAGACGACTAAGGGCAGCCATCAGGTCAGTCAGGTCCAGTCAGGTGACTATTGACATCGCCAAGGAGTCAGGAGACGACTAAGGACAGCCATCAGGTCAGTCAGGTCCAGTCAGGTGACTATTGACATCGCCAAGGAGTCAGGAGACGACTAAGGACAGCCTTCAGGTCAGTCAGGTCCAGTCAGGTGACTATTGACATCGCCAAGGAGTCAGGAGACGACTAAGAACAGCCATCAGGTCAGTCAGGTCCAGTCAGGTGACTATTGACATCGCCAAGGAGTCAGGAGACGACTAAGGACAGCCATCAGGTCAGTCAGGCCCAGTCAGGTGACTATTGACATCGCCAAGGAGTCAGGAGACGACTAAGAACAGCCATCAGGTCAGTCAGGTCCAGTCAGGTGACTATTGACATCGCCAAGGAGTCAGGAGACGACTAAGGACAGCCATCAGGTCAGTCAGGTCCAGTCAGGTGACTATTGACATCGCCAAGGAGTCAGGAGACGACTAAGGACAGCCATCAGGTCAGTCAGGCCCAGTCAGGTGACTATTGACATCGCCAAGGAGTCAGGAGACGACTAAGGACAGCCATCAGGTCAGTCAGGTCCAGTCAGGTGACTATTGACATCGCCAAGGAGTCAGGAGACGACTAAGGACAGCCATCAGGTCAGTCAGGTCCAGTCAGGTGACTATTGACATCGCCAAGGAGTCAGGAGACGACTAAGGACAGCCATCAGGTCAGTCAGGCCCAGTCAGGTGACTATTGACATCGCCAAGGAGTCAGGAGACGACTAAGGACAGCCATCAGGTCAGTCAGGTCCAGTCAGGTGACTATTGACATCGCCAAGGAGTCAGGAGACGACTAAGGACAGCCATCAGGTCAGTCAGGCCCAGTCAGGTGACTATTGACATCGCCAAGGAGACGACTAAGGACAGCCATCAGGTCAGTCAGGTCCAGTCAGGTGACTATTGACATCGCCAAGGAGTCAGGAGACGACTAAGAACAGCCATCAGGTCAGTCAGGTCCAGTCAGGTGACTATTGACATCGCCAAGGAGTCAGGAGACGACTAAGGACAGCCATCAGGTCAGTCAGGTCCAGTCAGGTGACTATTGACATCGCCAAGGAGTCAGGAGACGACTAAGGACAGCCATCAGGTCAGTCAGGCCCAGTCAGGTGACTATTGACATCGCCAAGGAGTCAGGAGACGACTAAGGACAGCCATCAGGTCAGTCAGGTCCAGTCAGGTGACTATTGACATCGCCAAGGAGTCAGGAGACGACTAAGGACAGCCATCAGGTCAGTCAGGCCCAGTCAGGTGACTATTGACATTGCCAAGGAGCCAGGAGACGACTAGGGACAGCCATCAGGTCAGTCAGGTCCAGTCAGGTGACTATTGACATCGCCAAGGAGTCAGGAGACGACTAAGGACAGCCATCAGGTCAGTCAGGTCCAGTCAGGTGACTATTGACATCGCCAAGGAGTCAGGAGACGACTAAGGACAGCCATCAGGTCAGTCAGGTCCAGTCAGGTGACTATTGACATCGCCAAGGAGTCAGGAGACGACTAAGGACAGCCATCAGGTCAGTCAGGCCCAGTCAGGTGACTATTGACATCGCCAAGGAGTCAGGAGACGACTAAGGACAGCCATCAGGTCAGTCAGGTCCAGTCAGGTGACTATTGACATCGCCAAGGAGTCAGGAGACGACTAAGGACAGCCATCAGGTCAGTCAGGTCCAGTCAGGTGACTATTGACATCGCCAAGGAGTCAGGAGACGACTAAGGACAGCCATCAGGTCAGTCAGGTCCAGTCAGGTGACTATTGACATCGCCAAGGAGTCAGGAGACGACTAAGGACAGCCATCAGGTCAGTCAGGTCCAGTCAGGTGACTATTGACATCGCCAAGGAGTCAGGAGACGACTAAGGACAGACATCAGGTCAGTCACGTCCAGTCAGGTGACTATTGACATCGCCAAGGAGTCAGGAGACGACTAAGGACAGCCTTCAGGTCAGTCAGGTCCAGTCAGGTGACTATTGACATCGCCAAGGAGTCAGGAGACGACTAAGGACAGCCTTCAGGTCAGTCAGGTCCAGTCAGGTGACTATTGACATCGCCAAGGAGTCAGGAGACGACTAAGGACAGCCTTCAGGTCAGTCAGGTCCAGTCAGGTGACTATTGACATCGCCAAGGAGTCAGGAGACGACTAAGGACAGCCATCAGGTCAGTCAGGTCCAGTCAGGTGACTATTGACATCGCCAAGGAGTCAGGAGACGACTAAGGACAGCCTTCAGGTCAGTCAGGTCCAGTCAGGTGACTATTGACATCGCCAAGGAGTCAGGAGACGACTAAGGACAGCCATCAGGTCAGTCAGGTCCAGTCAGGTGACTATTGACATCGCCAAGGAGTCAGGAGACGACTAAGGACAGCCTTCAGGTCAGTCAGGTCCAGTCAGGTGACTATTGACATCGCCAAGGAGTCAGGAGACGACTAAGAACAGCCTTCAGGTCAGTCAGGTCCAGTCAGGTGACTATTGACATCGCCAAGGAGTCAGGAGACGACTAAGGACAGCCTTCAGGTCAGTCAGGTCCAGTCAGGTGACTATTGACATCGCCAAGGAGTCAGGAGACGACTAAGGACAGCCTTCATGTCAGTCAGGTCCAGTCAGGTGACTATTGACATCGCCAAGGAGTCAGGAGACGACTAAGGACAGCCTTCAGGTCAGTCAGGTCCAGTCAGGTGACTATTGACATCGCCAAGGAGTCAGGAGACGACTAAGGACAGCCATCAGGTCAGTCAGGTCCAGTCAGGTGACTATTGACATCGCCAAGGAGTCAGGAGACGACTAAGGACAGCCTTCAGGTCAGTCAGGTCCAGTCAGGTGACTATTGACATCGCCAAGGAGTCAGGAGACGACTAAGGACAGCCTTCAGGTCAGTCAGGTCCAGTCAGGTGACTATTGACATCGCCAAGGAGTCAGGAGACGACTAAGGACAGCCATCAGGTCAGTCAGGTCCAGTCAGGTGACTATTGACATCGCCAAGGAGTCAGGAGACGACTAAGGACAGCCATCAGGTCAGTCAGGTCCAGTCAGGTGACTATTGACATCGCCAAGGAGACGTCTAAGGACAGCCATCAGGTCAGTCAGGTCCAGTCAGGTGACTATTGACATCGCCAAGGAGACGACTAAGGACAGCCATCAGGTCAGTCAGGTCCAGTCAGGTGACTATTGACATCGCCAAGGAGTCAGGAGACGACTAAGGACAGCCATCAGGTCAGTCAGGTCCAGTCAGGTGACTATTGACATCGCCAAGGAGTCAGGAGACGACTAAGGACAGCCATCAGGTCAGTCAGGTCCAGTCAGGTGACTATTGACATCGCCAAGGAGACGACTAAGGACAGCCATCAGGTCAGTCAGGTCCAGTCAGGTGACTATTGACATCGCCAAGGAGTCAGGAGACGACTAAGGACAGCCATCAGGTCAGTCAGGTCCAGTCAGGTGACTATTGACATCGCCAAGGAGTCAGGAGACGACTAAGGACAGCCTTCAGGTCAGTCAGGTCCAGTCAGGTGACTATTGACATCGCCAAGGAGTCAGGAGACGACTAAGGACAGCCTTCAGGTCAGTCAGGTCCAGTCAGGTGACTATTGACATCGCCAAGGAGTCAGGAGACGACTAAGGACAGCCATCAGGTCAGTCAGGTCCAGTCAGGTGACTATTGACATCGCCAAGGAGTCAGGAGACGACTAAGGACAGCCATCAGGTCAGTCAGGTCCAGTCAGGTGACTATTGACATCGCCAAGGAGACGTCTAAGGACAGCCATCAGGTCAGTCAGGTCCAGTCAGCTGACTATTGACATCGCCAAGGAGACGACTAAGGACAGCCATCAGGTCAGTCAGGTCCAGTCAGGTGACTATTGACATCGCCAAGGAGTCAGGAGACGACTAAGGACAGCCATCAGGTCAGTCAGGTCCAGTCAGGTGACTATTGACATCGCCAAGGAGACGACTAAGGACAGCCATCAGGTCAGTCAGGTCCAGTCAGGTGACTATTGACATCGCCAAGGAGTCAGGAGACGACTAAGGACAGCCATCAGGTCAGTCAGGTCCAGTCAGGTGAGTGAAGTGTGAACCAAATGTGCAAGGGCGCCGTCACCTTCCGAAAGTTGGGGGGACAGAGGCATTCTGAAGTCGATTATTGCCATGCAACGCCCAGGAGTAATGTTAAAATCTGACAATGTTGGGACTTGGGACACGCCCCACCCCCCCCCCCCCCCGTCCCCCATGTGGCGGAGGCCCTGCAAATGTGAAGCGAGAACAAAATATATTATTCCAATTTTTATTTTCCATTGCTAATGTCACTGTCTTATCAAATATCAGACTTAAAGTTGTGGATTAACCAGGACTGAGAATGAGCTGAGGCAGGGCCTCGTAAGAGATTTTGACTGGGGGGGGGGGGGTGGCCACCCACACATTTTTTCCGATGATAGGCTTTGGACATCCATCTGCCAAATCGTGCTGTACTTTCGGGTTTCGCGTACGGCACATGAACTGTACTTGTCTGATGAATCACAAAAGTTGCATTTAATTTTATCTGTCACGCATTAGATGATGTATTCAGAACCTCCACAAAGTGGATTTTATGGTATCCACGTCAATATACACACAAAACACGCTAGGTCATACACTGAACACAAACACTAAAATGCTCGACTGTAATCCAACATTGATTCAAGGACTAAGGTGTACGTGTTGTCTCGATCGACCCGACGCAAAAATGACAAACATGACACAACCATACAGCATACGCATCGCACGTCTGGCTATTAATAGGCAACCACCGGCCCCACGCAGCTACCTACACAATTACATGCCTCAGATCAGCGTGCTGTTCCAGGTCCTGGTCGCTCTGCAGATAAAACTGCGTCTCGCGAACTCAGTCCGTACTCGTGGCAGCTGCAGCTGGCCACTCTCGGTCGCTCGAGTACTGCGCGACTGGACTGTGCAGATCGAGAGACGAGTTGCATCCGCAGAATCTCCGACGCATCTGACGCTGTCAGAAGGCGGCGCACTATCGAGAGATCATGTTCATTCAGCATGTCGTCCATTCGTCCCCATCCCAGCTTTAGAAGTACTGGGGTCACGTGTTCTCGTCGGCCCAAGCCAGTCACAATCCGAGCACCGAAGTTGATGGCTTTCCGGACACGCTTCTTTTGCTCCCCCGTATAGCTACCCCACACACTGATTGATACAGCACCGCATGTGCGGAAAGACGAGCGCTTCCACGAGCATGCGTTTTGTGTCCTTGGGCACTCTGTGACGCATCCTGGCCAGGCCCACCAAGACCATATGGCAGCGCTGTAAAACTGCAGAAACGTGTTTCACCCATGTTAAAGGAAATAGTTCACCTTCAACATTAGTTTTAAACTGGGATAGCAGTTTTGTAACCCGTGTTGGGAAACCCCTATCTGCAAGTTTTCTTGACTGAAAAGACTCTCCAGCCGAATATATTTGAGTTTTTGGCGAAGGAATGCGGTGCTGGCGAAAGAATGTTGTACTGGTTTTGGCCCGAGCAGAGGCTATACCATCAGCCAATCAGCTTGCAGCTGGTGCTAGAAGCGAATCGCCGGCCGCCGGTTGGCACATCTCCAATGCGAGTCTATCTTTACGCGACTACTTTCGAATCTGATTGGCTGAACCATTGTTTACGTTCGCGTGACGTCAGGACTCTGACTCAGAGAGTATGCATATAGTTTTGATAAACAATAAAAATGTAAGGCCTTCTGTCCTGAATCGGCGCGATATAAGGCCATTTTTGACAATATAAAAAGAAATTGTATTAAACGATATAATCAAATCGTGTTGGGTAAAAAATTCCAAGGTGAACTATTTCCTTTAAGTGAGAGTCGATGGTGACGCCCAGGACCTTGACACTGGAAGGTGAGATTTCGTCGTTTCCGAAATGGACTGAAAAGTTGGTGTTGGTGTTGGTGTTTGGCGATTTTTGACGGCTAGATTTCAGAATGATCATTTCTGTTTTGGACGGGTTTATGTTCAGCCTGTTCTGAGTGAACCATTTGATTGCGATAGAGAGATTGATTTCCACTCGTGTTTTGAGGGCCTGCATGTTTGATGTTGCTTCAGTGTCCAGGAACTGGGCGTCATCAGCATACAAGATCACCTTGCCGTGGGGCAGGTGTTGCGTCAGATCGTTCGTGAATATCAGGAATTACACTGGGCCTAGTATGGACCCTGAATTACCCCGTGCGTCACTCCGAGAGCACGTGACGATCCCCCTTGTATTGCCTGCGTACGCCCCTGGAGCCAGTCAGCAAACCAGTCTGACCGGATGCCATACCATCCGAGCTTGTCCAGGAGACGGCCGTGCTCGACGCTGTCAAACGCCTTCGACGTGTCGGCCGTGACGAGTGACGTCACTAGTCCTCTGTCGATGTTGTCTGTGGCGTACACGACAGCATCGAGCACAGCCGCCTCTGTGGACAGACCAGGCCGAAAACCATATTGCTGCGGGCACAACACGCAATGACTCGTGAGATGCGTCATCAGCTGAGTACAGATAACACGTTCACACAGCTTGGCCACCACAGGAATGATCGAGATCGGCCTGTAATTACTGGGATCACTTGTGTCACCCTTCTTGAACAGTGGAGTAACGATAGCAGCTTTCCACTGCAAAGGCATGTCACAGTTCGCTATGCACGAGTTGATGATGTGTAGGAGATGTGGTCCCACCACGGCAAACGTCAGTCTCAGCATCTCGATGGTGATGCCGTCCGGACCGCAGGCACGGGACGTGCCCATGCGCCGCAGCGCAGCTTTTTTTTCCCCCGGACCGGCCTATAGCCATGGACAGTTCGGGCAGCGTGGCCGGCTGCGGTGCGAACGCGCCACTGCACACGCGCGGCGGGCGTGGCGGCAGCGGCTCTCCAGTGTCGGCAGCTGCCAGGGAGTGTGCCACGCCGGAGCCCACCGACGCGAAGAAGCTGTTGAGCCGGTCCGCCTAGTCCGAGTTGCGGTCTGACGCGCTGTATACTCTGGGTTCGGCTTTCCTCGATGACACGAGAAACTGGCGGATGTCACGCCGCGACTTGGACCTGGAGTGTTTGAAAGAAGTCTGGAAGTAAGATGAGCAGGCCCGGTTCAGCACCACCTTGACGGCGTTCCGACGCTCACGAAACTCCCTCTCCGTGACGTCACAAGGCGTGCGCTCTCTGTCAATGCGCGCCCGGTCTCGTGCAGCCATTGCCTCCTTGACGTCTTCATTTTGCAACCACGGGTACGGTCTGTGCTTCAATGTGATTGTCCTCATGGGCATGTGCTTGTTGATGATGTGGTCCCATGTGTTGTAGAAGCTGTCCCACTTGTCGGTGGTGCAGTTGGCGTCATAGGTGGATGTCCAGTCAGCTTGGAGCAGCTCGAGGCACAGAGCATCGGCATTGACGCGTCGAGTGGCTCGAACAGTGATTGTCTTGACCACGTGCCGCGTTTTGACGACAGAGACGGAGGCAGTGATGAGGTCGTGATCACTGATGTTGTAGGGCACAACTCGCGCGTCAACCGTTAGCTCTGGTCTGTTGGTGATCAGGTGGTCAATCAGCGAAGAGTGCAGTCCGGGATGGGTCGGTTCTGTGATGAGCTGCTTCAGCGATAGGTCGTTATATGACGATACGATACGACGCTGTTGGAGGTATGACGTCACTCCTGGCTTGTCATGGCGGGTGACGTCAAAATTGGTGTCGCCGAGCAGGTAGATGGGCTGGTCAGGCGCCCCGCCCCGACTTGAGTCAGTTGGCTGTGCAGGTCTTTGATGGCTGGAGTCGGCTGGCCCGATGGAGGTCGGTATACGACACCAACGATGATGGGTGACCTGCTGATGATTTGCAGCCACATCGACTCCAGAGTGGACTTGGCCGCAGGAACCCGCAGCCGTTCCACGTTCATGGTGCTGCGGTGGATGATGGTGACTCCACCTCCTGACTTTTTGGTCGGTCTGTCGTGTCGGCTGATGACGTATCCCGGAAAAACCAGCATGCAGGTGTCGACGGCGTCAGTCAGCCACGTCTCTCCGAGACAGAGAATGTCAAGGCGTTCCGCCAGAAGCAGGTGGTTTACTTCGTCCAGATGTGCTGTGAGAGAACGCACATTTAAGTGGCCTATTTTCAGAGTGCTGGACTTCGTAGCTGCGACTCTGGTTTCAGCTTGTTTCGTCTGCCGCAGAGTCAGGCGGGTCGGCTGCGACAGGTAACGTTCGGGCGTCTCCCGCGGCGAAGAATCCCGTCGTGTATGGTCTTCCCACGCCATGACTTGTTCCGAGGGTCTCTCCGACACTCTAACTGGGATTATGTGACACATCGTACGCTCGCTGTTCTCTTGGGGCGGTTTGTGTAGTCCGAGTCGTCGCAGCAGCGTCAGCGTCGCATCCGCCGGTCGGCCCGCGGCGGCAGTGCGAAGTTGCAGTAGCACGTCTCTCGTATAGATGTCGCCCCTGCTCCATGCCGCTCGCGACCTAGCCAGGCTGGACGGCCGGGCCGATCCGCCCGCCGGACAGCCGGACCGCTCAGCCGACAGGGGCGGATACAGGGGGGGCGGCGGGGGGCGCCGAGCCGGGGTCACCACCCACTGCACCAGCATAAGGCTCGGGTCACCACCCACTGCACCAGCACCAGGTAGGCGGACCTGCGACGTCAGAGGCAGAGCAGAGTCCGGCAGATGCCCGACAGGGGCGGGCTCAGGCATCGGTCGGCGCCGAATCTCAACGACGACTCGGACTCGTCACGGGTGGTCTTGTGTCGCTCTGTGACACCTCTTGTCGGTGTCACGGTCGCTCTGTGACACCTCTGGTCGGTGTCATGGTCGAGTCGGTGTCGGCGCCGCTGCAGGCGGCGTCCCGCTCTCCTCCCCGTGTGCGCCTGGTGTCGCCCCTGGCCTGGCAGACACCGCACGGCGTCAGCAGCAGAAGCGGGTCGCGTGCAGCGGCGCGCCCAGGCACGGTCGGGCATTCCCGGTCGGTCTTGCTCGGCCGAACCCCCATCCCCAACGGTCTGGCGCCGCCACTAGTGCAGCTCCAGGTCGGGTGCTGATATGTAGAGCCGGTGTCCGCCGCCAGGCGGTGAGTCCACCACACCGCAGTCGGGTAGACCGGATCGGGCGTCGAGGGTTGGTGCAGAGCACCGTAGAACCTCTCGGGAAAACGGTAGAATGCTGGTCCACCGGGCGCGGGGCTACGACATGGCCGGCTCACGGTCATCCTAACCATTGTAAACAATGACAAGAAAACAAAGTTAAGCCGCGCGGGCAACATCTGCGACATAATGCTGCACTAGGCGGATGCAGAAATGCGTTAGCTATGTAATGAGCTTACTTGACCGAAACACTGACTATTCTAGACGGCTTAAATCGGGCGTAAACACGGAGCACTACACAGGGCGGCCGCCGTAATCAGGCGCCACCCGCGTTTTTGAAGACGTGCAGGAGCAGATGTGAAGAGAAGAACGAGCACTGAAATGTTTGAAGCCTAAAATGCGCACCCGGAAGGCGCGCAATTTTGTTCTGTTCAAGTTTCCGAATTTCTTCTTTTCTGAATGTATGACTGATGCTATTCGACCTGTATTCCCAGTAGGTAATCTATATGCTATCTATTGTGTTGTTACTTCTCAGTAGGTATTTCAATTTGTATCTTTGAACTAAGTATTGCTATTGTCACTCATATAAAACAAGCGCGAGGTAGAGGATTTGTGTTCAAGGCAAACGTTAAAGGGATTATACGGGTTTTTCCCAGAATAATTGAGTTACATAGTAAAACGTACTTATAAAGGTGGTAGAAGTCCCACGGTAGCCACATTTTTCTGGAAATGACCTCTTCTGCACGTAAGGACATTCCAAAGTGCGCGGTGATGCCACCGCGTATTTTCTGCAGGACCGGCTGAGGCAGAGCCAGTCATCTCTTTTATGCTAATAAAAACACCTCACGTATGGCATATTTCCGGTAAAATAAGCAATATTTGAAAGAAAATAAACTTGTTTTGTTCCAACGACAGCAGTAGTTACCTAGTTTTCCCATAAAATTCGATATTTTTCATGAATTTTCATGCCCCCCCCAAAAAAAAATGAATACGCCACCACCAAATTCTCAACGCTAAAGGCCAGAGAAAAGAAAACAACAAAAACACAAAACCTCAACGAACAGTGTGTAGTAATACAAAGTCCCGTCAGTTTTGAATTGCATAATAATGTTGTGATCCAGTGTAGGACTTGCAGATAATTCAAGACTCTAAAATTGATCTTAACCCGCGCACTGCAGGGGGGGTTGATTTCCGCCCCCCCCCCCCCCCCCCCCCCCCCCTCAGGTTTTTAAAAGATAGCGAAAAACGGCGGCGCGCAGCGCCGCCGGGTTTTGGCACACCTGTTAGGACATCAATTGCGCACACTTTGAGGAAAAAATTATCCTCGGGTCATCTCAGGTCAGGTCACGAGACCAGGTCAAGTGACCCCACCTCCAAACATGTTTGCAGTTGTGCCAAAGCTAGAGTTTTTCACCGATCAGTTTGAAACTTACAGGATATCATGAGGGCATAAGTACTTACAATTCGTTTATATCGGAATTTTGATATCGGTGACCTAAGGGCAGGTCAATTTCGTAACCTCCCATACTAAGTCAATGGGGAAATATACAAATGCTTCCTATTTCAAGGATATGCATGATATTAGTCCAATTATTTCTGATCATGTTATTATAGGATATTCTTGATGATCCAGGTGTAATTTTTATTCAGTGACCTCTATTGGGTTATTTGAGGTCATGCGAGGTCACCATCACTTTTTTGTCAATAACTCCCGACATAATGAAGATAGAGAAGTAAAACAGACAGCAATGTGATTGTCTCGTCGATATACGTCTTCTCATATGCAACATGCCCTACTTGGGTCACCATTTGACCTTGACCTGAGGTAAAATTGTTAAGTTGACTTAACAAGGTCACCATGTATAGCATTCGAAGCACCTTGACAAGATAAATACAATGGCGTAAACAGTTTTTCGTTATATTTATTAAATAAAAGTTAATAGCACAAAACGATTTAGCAAAAAAACTGCATTTCTTTTTCTTTTTGACCTCTGGAGCCTCAAATATTGACCTGAGATCAAATCTGAGGACGCCTTAGCGATTGAAAATTTCACTGGCTGGCGTTTGTTTTTTACCGTTTGTTTCTAACTACCATCGTTTCTGAGATATATGGGAAATTCTGGAGCGATGCCCTAAAACAGGAAAAACTGGAAAAATTTGACCTTTGATGACCTCTGGTGACCTCAATTTTGACCTGACCTAAAAGAACACTGAAATACTTTTGATAGAACATGTATCAAGCTATCAAATACCTGTTTCTGCTTCTCGCTACGTAGCGTAGTTTTCGAGATCTCAGGGGTGGGCGGAAATCAACCCTCCCCTGCAGTTCGTGTTCGGCGCAAAGCCCCTGCAGTGCGCGGGTTAAGATAAAAGTGGTGGATAGTAGTGCCGATCAAGTACTCGTTATCTGATACTAGTCTCGAAAAACGCCCAAGTTTTAACGCTGATAATTTCTGAAATAATGGACTAAATGAGCATTGAGGTCCCTGTTATATGTCTTAAACGTGTTTAAAGCTCATACAACTGCAAAAGAGTGCATTTACTTTCAGGACGGAAACCCGTATAATCCCTTTAAAAGGCCATATATAAGCCGCGACACAAATGGTGCGCCAAAATTTTCTGAATAGATGACGTCACGCCCTAGGAAGAACCACGTATGTTACGGTTATCGGGAGTTTGACATACGTAGTTCTTTTGTTGAATGACACAGTATATATTTGAGCGTATGGCGGCAGCAAGGAGCCCATGTCGGTTGCATTGTATCTTTTTGAAGATTTCGCAAGGTATCTGAGGTTTGAGTATTTCCAAATTTTCCATATCAATATTGCTATTGTAGTAAAAACTACCGTTAGCACTGGATCAGGATCGGCTATAGTATAGCTCATCAAAATGGTAAGACCAGCCATGTCAGGCGCAGACCAAGTCTAATTGCCTGATTGTGCTTTTTTAAGGTTACACACATTTATTCAGCACATTATTTCAAAACAAACACAGAGACACTTAAGAGTTGGTCCACATATTGCAGCTCATATCATGGCCCCCGCCCGCGCCGCCTCGCGTTAAAGGAAATAGTTCACCTTCAACATGGGTTTTGAACTGAAATAGCAGTTTTGTAGCCCGTGTTGAGAAATCCTTATCTGCAACTTTTCTTGGCTGAAAAGACTCTCCAGCCGAAGATATTTGACTTTTTGGCGAAGGAATGCGGCGCATATATGATATACCGTACCGTCTGAGAGTGCCAGCACTGGTCTGAGCATGTGCAGACCAATAACGCACACCATAACATTAATAATTTACGACCTTCTGTCCTGAATTGGCGCGATGTAGGACCATTTTTGAAAATAAAAAAAGAAACTGTATTAAAAAATATAATAAAATCGTGTTCTGAAAAAAATCCGAAGGTGAACTATTTCCTTTAATGCGCGGCCTAGCCTTGCGTGGCGGCGCCCCCTCGCCACCGGCCGGGCGTGCAAGCCGTCGACCAGCTGTGGCCGGCGGCCGTCCGGCCCCGCAGAATCTGCTGATAGCCGGTCTCGGGTTAGCCCGGGTGGGGAAATGGCGGAGGCTACATCAACACGTTTAACCGTGTAACGACCGCACGTCCCGGGGGACCGTCCGTCCCGCGGCTCGCAAGCAACTGCGCCGTCACTGATCCACGTCAGACCACTCGTTACTGACTAATTCCGGCGCCAATTCCGCCGCCCGTCAGCCGTTCACCAGCCCACCGTGCGCGCTACGCCGCGGGAGTTAGGTACAGTAGTGGTTTTGTTCATACCCACCAGATGCCAACGCAGGCGGGGCGCCGTCAGGTGCGCTTGCCGCTGGCTCACCAGCAGCGCAGGGATAGTTCCGCCGATAGCCGCCAGGTGGTGACCGTTCGAGTCCCCTCCTGCTGCATTTTCTCAAAGTCGAGACAGGGTCGCTGCACGCTGAGCGAGCCGCCAAGGCTGCGGCGTCGCTCCCCAGAGCCAGTCATCTCTTTTATGCTAATAAAAACACCTCACGTATGGCATATTTCCGGTAAAATAAGCAATATTTGAAAGAAAATAAATTTGTTTTGTTCCAACGACAGCAGCAGTTACCTAGTTTTCCCATAAAATTCTACATTTTTCATGAATTTTCATGCCAAAAAAAATAATACGTCACCTCCAAATTCTCAACGCTAAAGGCCAGAGAAAATAAAACCACAAAAACACAAAACCTCAACGAACAGTGTGTAGTAATACAAAGTCCCGTCAGTTTTTAATTGCATAATAATTTTGTGATCCAGTGTAGGACTTGCAGATAATTAAAAACTCTAAAATTGATCTTACGATAAAAGTGGTGGACAGTAGTGCCGATCAAGTACTCGTTATCTGATACAAGTCTCGAAAAACGCCCAAGTTTTAACGCTGATAATTTATGAAATAATGGACTAAATGAGCATTGAGGTCCCTGTTATATGTCTTAAACGTGTTTAAAGCTCATACAACTGCAAAAGAGTGCATTTACTTTCAGGACGGAAACCCGTATAATCCCTTTAAGTAGACGTACGCGCGTTTTTATGTACAAGTCCATTTAATTTGTATGAATATTTAGCTGCCATTAACTTAATTAGTTAATGAATATACCTAGATACGTCACCTAAATGAGAGTGATGATAAAGTGGTGATGATTAATTATAAAAGTAGGCATGACACAGCGTAGAGGTAATGGGAGTAATGCAACTGAGTGCAAGGAAATCGATATTTAATGAGGTAGGACCACTATAGGGAAGACAGGGTTGTGCGTCTGCACTCACTGTTCCTAAACCCGACAATGCAGAATTTCAGAAATGTAATACGACATTTTACGACATGAACGTATTTGTATGCACATTTTCATCTATGTCAACCGAGTACTTGCGGATAAATAAGTCTCTGAAAACCATGGTCCATGGCTACGGTTGGCCCGCTCAGTACGTAATTTACCCCTGGTTAGTTGACGGAAGACCGCTCCGCTCGGTAATGAAGAAATACGTCTTTTTACTTTTTGCATGATCTTGACTCGATACATGCAAAAAAAAATTATAAGATGCGTTTCATAAAATATTTTCGATTTCCGTCGTTTAATTTTTATCCGATAATTGGTTTGGGAGAAAGACAGGAAGTGGCATCACCTCACCAGTGACCTTTATACCGCCAGTGGGGCACGCTCAGCACGGGGATCTCTATAGGACCAGCGGGAACCTCAGCCTATATAGCAAGAGCCAGCATCTGTGTAGACAAGGGAGCTATGCTCGTCCGCATTCCACAATGAAACTCTAGACGTTCGATTTTGAATGGTGCACTGAAGGTCTTAAAGCCTACAATACACAATATGCCTTCCTGACTGGACTTGCAGCAACTACTTTTGAAACAGGTTCCTTGCGTTCCGATTCCTGTTGAACTGTGCCACTTCCTTCAGTTTAATAAGGAACAGAATGAACACGAAAAAGAAAGCAGTGCAGTGTGTGCACTGTGCATGTCTTGTCATCTATACGCTACCGTTTTCGAGGGGCACACCGTCCACTGCAGCGGTTGGCTGGGTACCGTAAATTTCCGAGACATGTTTGTCGTGAGTTACGCTGCCAAGTCACCAAGTATGTAGCAGTTCCCGTCATTGTTTGATTCCAGTTCTCAAAAGCGATACATGCACGTGTACGTTCCAATAATAAGAACAATACACAACACCATGTTCCCGCACTTTGGCCGGTTAAGCCCAACACAACTTTCAGGGAAATAACCAGTTTTCCTGTTCGGGCATAATACATGATTGCGTAGACTTCTGAAGGACACGATTTCCATTGACAAAGCGCTGTGACAGGCCCCTGTAAATTGGTGGACTGGAGTGCTTTCCATTCGCCCGCTGTACGTCCCAAATCGGCAACGGATGCGCCACCGATCTCGGATATCATTATAGGGAGAGGTCAAGTCATTCTTGACCTTGCATTTTTGAAGAGCTTTCGATTTGTTTTCCGTTTGTTCCTAGCTATGTTCCTAGTTTCCTGAGATATTTGTGAGTTTCTGGAGCAAAATCCCACAATTGGAAAATCTGACCTTTGATGACCTCTGGTGACCTCAATATTTATCTGAGCAAAATAATGAACAAATAGTTTCGACATGATTTTTGACGAGCTATCGAAGGGTGTTTTTAGATGTCCCCCACTGCTTATAGCAGCTGAGTTAGAAGGGGCGTTCAGACGCCACCCCGGCACGGCGAAGGTGGCGCCGAGCACCGGCACGGCGCGGGTTAAATCACTTCAAAATGTTGCATTTAAAGCTAAATAATCTAGAACACGTCCGGGGCTTCGCCACGCCTTTGCTATTGGGAAGACCGAGCGAAGCAAGTGGTCGCCGTCAGCCGAAACGTTGTTCAGCGGGGAAAGGGGACGGCGTCAGCGATAAGTTATTGAACGCGGGGCTCTTAAAGGGAAATAATTACCTTTTCGCAGAAAAATGGAGTTATTACTTGAAATTCACAGACGAGACCAAAATATATTGTACATTGATTACATTTTGCATACAAATATTCCTACCGAAAGATATTTCAAGTTAAAGTTGATAAGCGGTCGCTTATACTATATATTAACGCTTATATTATATATATTAACGCTTATAACGATCGGTACTCAGCAAGTACTCGGCAACAAATTCACTGTCCGATCTAAACTTAGCCTCCCTACGCATCGTGATGTATCATGCAGGTATGCAATATGTTTCATGCACTCTATCTTTTGCGAATATGTGCCAAACTTGTATGAACATTGAACAATCAACACACATTTAAAAACAGTGCATTGAAATCGGCAGTTTAGTTTGGCCCGGACGGCGACCTATTTAGTGTTCTCAATTCATAAAGAAGTCTCTGTTTTCCTGATGAATTTTCAACATACAGGTAGGTATTCAAGACACAATGCACACAATGCACACAGGAAACATTTATCTGAACCGTTTTCCCATAATCAATCAATAAACATTTCAGAATACGGTGATGCATTCGGCGGACTAACTTGGCCCCCTACGACGACGTGTTTAGTGCATGCGATTTGTTGAGAGGTAATTCAACGAGAGATATTCAACGTTGAACAGATTGATACAAAAACGTGGTCGTCGCGTTTGTCGCATATATCGCGTTTTCAACAGTGGAGGGAAAACACCGATCATGAACTCCGAAAGAAGTATAGGTACCTATATCTACTTTTTGTCTCCAAACTTCTAATTTTTACTTTATAGGGAATAATTATATTCCATTCTTAAATTTAGATCACATCGTGTTTAGACCATAACGGAAGCCTAAGAAATTCTTGCTAAAAAAATAAACAGGTCATTATTTCCCTTTAAGCGAAAAGTTGTTGAGCGGGGGGGGGGTACGAGGGGTAAAATAACGAATATAGCTGAACATTGGTCCCCAGCAACCTTGCTAGTCAGGAAGAATTGGGGGGATGATCCCCCTGGCTCAAAAATGGGACGACACGTCCCTCCGTCCCCCCGTGGCGTAACCCCTGGAACAAGCAATCCAATAAAAGATTCCCGGGATAGGAGACGCGTCCCGCCCGACCCCTTCCCCGTCCGCCACTGTCGTCGCCCATGGCAAGTTTTGCGACATGATGGGTCTGTTCCAGTGGCTCCTCCAAAAAAGATGAGATTAGTTTAGAGGAGGTTGGAGGAGCGCTGATTTGCGTCGCCACGGGAACGATTTCGGATGAGGTATCAGTTGTTTGTGAACATGTCAAGTAGACAGTGCTGATGCATTGAAGACAAACACGGCGTCCAGACTCCAGATACACAACAAATATGAGATTCCCAATGTTAAATTTTGATACCCAATTTTAAGTACCCATGGGGAAAATGAGAAGAAGAAAAATACTATTCGCATCACTTCAACTTCACCTTCAGTCCTCATTCTCTTTCTCTTATTAGTAACAGCAAATCTGGAGTCCGAATTACATATGAATGAATCGCGACACTATTATCTACCATATCGTCCTCTAGCCTCCTCCGAAAAAAAAAACACCTTTCATTTCAGATGAGTTCGGAGTAGGTTTGAGGCGAGCTTGGAGGAGCTTAGAGGAGTTTGGATGACCCACGGGAACGATAATATTAATTTGGAAGAGCTTAGCGGAGGTGAGAGGAGTTTAGAGGAGCCACTGGAACAGACATAATCACTTCGCCATAACAGAGAGGCGGAGCGGAGCGGCTGCCGGGGCTGGGCCGCTCGGTACACCTCAGCGGTCAGCCCCGCTGGCGGCGTTCCCCAGGTGACGTCACGTCTTGGGAAGTTGTGCCGCCGCGCCGCGTCGCCCGGTTTATAACAGCCGGGACCGTCCGTCAGCCGTCAGTTGAGTCGTGACAGACCGGGGTTCGAGACATAGCTCGGCTGGGAGCATATCAGCCGGACAGCGCAGCACGCAGAGACATGAAGGTGAGCCAAGGGACGGCCGAGGAGGGGCGCAATTAATCACCAGCCCAGCGGAGGTCACCAGTCGCAAATCGGGGACAGCGAGCCAGTGGCGGATCCAGGGGGGGCCGTAGGGGCTGAAGCCCCCTGCCTTAGAAAACGGCGCCATTTTTGTATAGGATTTGCCGGCGCCGAAGGCGCCGTAGCGTTTTCGGGAGGCCGCCAGGGCGCCCTTGCGTCTACCAACAGCATCGTAGCACTCTTGGAAGGCACCCTGGCACCCTCAGAAGACATCTTGCCGCCCTCACAACGCATTATGCCGCCCTCGGAAGGTACATCGCCGCCCTCGGAAGGCATTATGCCGCCCTCGGAAGGCACCATGCCGCCCCCGTCACCGAGGAAATATGCCGCCTTCAGGCCTGAAGCCCCCTGCCTTAGAAAATCCTGGATCCGCCCCTGCAGCGAGCTGTTGGAATATCTCATCACCCATAGATGCTAAGCGATTACATTACAAATGTATGCTGGTTGACGGGATACAGGTATTTTATAATTGTCCATTGCATTCAGTGTAATAGTTAACTACAGTTTGCATGTCGTATTGATTGTGGTGTCATCAACCAGAGGCGTCGCTACCGCGGGGGGGACGTCCCCCAGGATCGCTACGGCCATAGCCCGCCCCAAAAAATTCGCAGGATTTTAACATTAGCCCTATGGGGTTGCCCCCCCCCCCCCCCACCCGACAAAAAAAAAACTGGTTGCCCCCAAACCCATGGCTGGCCCCCACTCAAAATGTTGTGGCGACGCCACTGTCATGAACCGTATTGATGCCGGTAATATACGATTGTCTCTTCGTAGTCTAATATTTTGTAAAAACTGGACTGATTTAGACAAAAAGCTGGTTGGACATTATGTACGATTGCTCACTTAGTTTCAGTCAGGTACATCGTCTGTGACTAAGCGACTAAGTGACTTCGTCTGACCGTCTCCGTCCTGTGCCCGTCTGAACGTCCGTGTCTGTCTGACCGTCCCGTGCCCGTCTGACCATCCCGTGCCCGTCTGACCATCCGTGCCCGTCTGACCGTCCCGTGTCTGACCGTCCGTGTCTGTCTGACTGTCCCGTGCCTGTCTGCCCGTCCCTGTCTGACTATCCCGTGCCCGTCTGACCATCCCGTGCCCGTCTGACCGTCCGTGTCTGTCTGACCGTCCCGTGCCTGTCTGCTCGTCCCTGTCTGACTATCCCGTGCCCGTCTGACCATCCCGTGCCCGTCCGACCATCCCGTGCCTGTCTGACCGTCCGTGTCTGTCTGACCGTCCCGTGCCCGTCTGACCATCCCGTGCCCGTCTGACCGTCCGTGCCTGTCTGACCGCCCGTGTCTGTCTGCCCGTCCCGTGCCTGTCTGACCGTCCCGTGTCTGACCGTCCGTGTCTGTCTGACCGTCCGTGCCTGTCTGACCGTCCGTGTCTGACCGTCCGTGTCTGTCTGACCATCCCGTGCACGTCTGACCGTCCGTGTCTGTCTGACCGTCCGTGCCTGTCTGACCGTCCCGTGTCTGACCGTCCGTGTCTGTCTGACCGTCCGTGCCTGTCTGACCGTCCCGGGTCTGACCGTCCCGTGTCTGTCTGACCATCCCGTGCCCGTCTTACAGGTTGTGGCGCTGTCTATAGTCAGTCTTCTGTTGGCGCAGGCCACCCTGGCCGCGCCGCAGACAGCTCAGGATCAGGAGTTCCTCGACTCGCTGCTGGGCGGCGACCCCAGCGGTGGCCTCGGCGCGGACTCCGGCCCGGACCCCGGCCCGGACCCCGGCCCGGACCCGGCGGCACCTCAGCCCGACTGCAGCAACATAGGCACTCTGAGCAACGCACAGTTCCTAGAGTCTCTGACGGGCGGCTGCGGCGGGGAGGCGCCGCCAACACCAACGGAAGTGGTGCACTGCGAGCGGGGAGAGTTCCTCTGCACACCCTACTTCCAGTGCAACCAGTCGGACATCGTCAGCGACCGGCTCGGACTTTTCAATGTGCGCATCAACAAGCAGCAGTTCGAGGAAGAGGCCGACATCCTCGCGCACTCCGAGTGCGTACGGTTCGGCGATGTGTGCTGCACCAACCCGCACCAGGGCGACCAGCCGCAGGAGCCGTACGTGCCCACGTGCGGCCGGCGCAACCCGGACGGCCTCAGGGTGAGGATCACCGGCTTCGAGAACCACGAGTCGCAGTTCGGCGAGGTGCCCTGGATGGCGGCCGTGCTGCGCGTGGAGGACGTCGGCGGCGAGGAGCGCAACTTCTTCGCCTGCGGGGGCTCCCTGATCGACGAGCGCGCCGTGCTGACGGCCGCGCACTGCGTGGAGAAGCTGCAGTCAGACGCCCGGCTGCGGGTCCGTCTCGGCGAGTGGGACACCCAGAACGAGAACGAGCTCTTCAAGCACGTCGACATGGACGTCGAGCGCTTCGTCGTGCACGAGCACTTCAGATCGAGGCAGCTCAACGACGACGTGGCGATCCTGCTGCTGAGGGAGCCGGTGCGGCTGCAGTCGCACATCGACACGCTCTGCCTGCCGGACCCGAACCTCACCTACGACCCGGCCAGCATCCAGTGCATCGCCACCGGGTGGGGAAAGAACGCCTTCGAGGGCGGCCAGTTCCAGACGGTGCTGAAACAGGTGCCGCTACCGCTCGTAGACTACGAGACCTGCCAGTCGAACCTGCGCACCACCCAACTGCAGAAATACTTCCGTCTCGACCCGTCGTTCCGCTGTGCCGGCGGCGTGGCCGGCGATGACACGTGCACGGGTGACGGCGGCTCTCCGCTGGCCTGTGAGGACCCGCACAACCCGGGCCACTACGTGCAGCTGGGCGTCGTCTCGTGGGGCATCGGCTGCGGCATCGCTGGCATCCCCGGCGTGTACGCCGACGTGGCGCAGCAGGTGGAGTGGATCCAGAAGCAGCTGAGGTCGCTGCCGCCGCTGCCGGCGCACGCCTGAGGGCCAGCAGCAGCAGCAGCAGCAGCAGCAGTGATGCGCCCGTGTGATATCTGTGCCGGACATTGCCTGGCGACGCTCAGTGGCACGCTGGGGGTCCCGCCCGACGACTCGGCGCCGCCGGGCTGGTGAGGGCTCACTGACATTGGCGTCATCATGGTACGCTGATCTCTATGACACATATGTACTGCGTCCATGTGCTCGCTGGTGTGAGGTCCATGTGCTCGCTGGTGTGAGGTCGAGCTTGGTTGTGTATGCGTGCAATGACTATCACGTATTTACGAACTATTGATGATGAAATAAACAAATCGAGAATATGCACGTCTTTATTGCCCACGAGCGCCATAAATACGTACAAACTACGCCACTACAATCAATACCCAACGCCAACATAGCAGAGGAACTCACACCACCACACGGCGTCACGAGTTACCCTGAACAGGGGGCCGCAGCTGCCTCACTGAGCTGGCATCAGGGAGATGAACCCAGTCAGGGTCGCTGTGCCGCGGCTGCGTACGGACGGGAGCTCTGACAGGCAGCAGACGAGCGGCAGAGGTCGTACGACTGGGTACTGTCAGGCTATCTCGGAACAGCACGGTACACGATGGTGGCAGACAAAAACCGGAGACAGAAACAGCTCTTGTGACGCACGCACGTCACAAGAACTGGCTGTGTTGGGCACAGAACGCACGCACGGCTCCAAATGCAGTTAGGCCCACTGCGTACGTCTCAAATGTAGAGCTGGATCGGCAGGCCTGGGCTCACATGTGGAGCTGGATCAGCTGGTCTCACATGTAGAGCTGGATCAGCTGGTCTCACATGTAGAGCTGGATCAGCAGGGCTGGCGCTCACATGTAGAGCTGCATCGGCAGGTCTGGGGCTCACATGTAGAGCTGGATCAGCAGGTCTGGGGCTCACATGTAGAGCTGGATCAGCAGGTCTGGGGCTCACATGTAGAGCTGGATCGGCAGGTCTGGGGCTCACATGTAGAGCTGGATCAGCTGGTCTGGGGCTCACATGTAGAGCTGGATCAGCTGGTCTGGGGCTCACATGTAGAGCTGGATCGGCTGGTCTGGGGCTCACATGTAGAGCTGGATCAGCAGGGCTGGGGCTCACATGTAGAGCTGAATCAGCAGGTCTGGGGTTCACGTGTAGAGCTGGATCAGCTGGTCTGGGGCTCACATGTAGAGCTGGATCAGCAGGTCTGGGGTTCACGTGTAGAGTTGGATCGGCTGGTCTGGGGCTCACATGTAGAGCTGGATCAGCAGGTCTGGGGCTCACATGCAGAGCTGGATCGGCTGGTCTGGGGCTCATATGTAGAGCTGGATCAGCAGGTCTGGGGCTCACATGTAGAGCTGGATCAGCGGGTCTGGGGCTCACATGTAGAGCTGGATCAGCTGGTCTGGGGCTCACATATAGAGCTGGATCAGCAGGTCTGGGGCTCACATGTAGAGCTGGATCAGCAGGTCTGGGGCTAACATGTAGAGCTGGATCAGCTGGTCTGGGGCTCACATGTAGAGCTGGATCGGCTGGTCTGGGGCTCACATGTAGAGCTGGATCAGCAGGTCTGGGGCTCACATGTAGAGCTGGATCAGCAGGTCTGGGGCTCACATGTAGAGCTGGATCAGCTGGTCTGGGGCTCACATGTAGAGCTGGATCAGCAGGTCTGGGGCTCACATGTAGAGCTGGATCAGCTGGTCTCACATGTAGAGCTGCATCGGCAGGTCTGGGGCTCACATGTAGAGCTGGATCAGCAGGTCTGGGGCTCACATGAAGAGCTGGATCAGCTGATCTCACATGTAGAGCTGGATCAGCTGGTCTCACATGTAGAGCTGGATCAGCTGGTCTCACATGTAGAGCTGGATCGGCAGGTCTGGGGCTCACATGTAGAGCTGGATCAGCAGGTCTGGGGCTCACATGTAGAGCTGGATCAGCAGGTCTGGGGCTCACATGTAGAGCTGGATCAGCAGGTCTGGGGCTCACATGTAGAGCTGGATCAGCAGGTCTGGGGCTCACATGTAGAGCTGGATCGGCTGGTCTCACATGTAGAGCTGGATCAGCTGGTCTGGGGCTCACATGTAGAGCTGGATCAGCAGGTCTGGGGCTCACATGTAGAGCTGGATCGGCTGGTCTCACATGTAGAGCTGGATCGGCTGGTCTGGGGCTCACATGTAGAGCTGGATCAGCTGGTCTGGGGCTCACATGTAGAGCTGGATCAGCTGGTCTCACATGTAGAGCTGGATCAGCTGGACTGTGTACCAACTGGGATAGTACTCACTATGCCGTGTACTAACTGGGCCGGTACTGACTACCGTGTACTAACTGGGACAGTACTGACTGTACCGTGTACTAACTGGGATGGTACTGACTGTACCGTGTACTAACTGGGACGGTACTGACTGTACCGTGTACTAACTGGGACGGTACTGTACCGTGTACTAACTGGGACAGTACTGACTGTACCGTGTACTAACTGGGATGGTACTGACTGTACCGTGTACTAACTGGGACGGTACTGACTGTACCGTGTACTAACTGGGACGGTACTGACTGTACCGTGTACTAACTGGGACGGTACTGACTGTACCGTGTACTAACTGGGACGGTACTGACTGTACCGTGTACTAACTGGGACGGTACTGACTGTACCGTGTACTAACTGGGACGGTAATGACCACCGTGTACTAACTGGGACAGTACTGACTGTACCGTGTACTAACTGGGAAGGTACTGACTGTGTCATGTACTAACTGGGACGGTACTGTACTGTATACTAACTGGGACGGCACTATACCGTGTACTAACTGGGTCGGTACTGACTGTACCGTGTACTAACTGGGACGGTACGGTCTGTACCGTGTACTAACTTGGACGGTACTGACTGTACCGTGTACTAACTGGGACGGTACTGACTGTACCGTGTACTAACTGGGTCGGTACTGACTGTACCGTGTACTAACTGGGACGGTACTGACTGTACCGTGTACTAACTGGGACGGTACTGTACCGTGTACTAACTGGGACAGTACTGACTGTACCGTGTACTAACTGGGATGGTACTGACTGTACCGTGTACTAACTGGGACGGTACTGACTGTACCGTGTACTAACTGGGACGGTACTGACTGTACCGTGTACTAACTGGGACGGTACTGACTGTACCGTGTACTAACTGGGACGGTACTGACTGTACCGTGTACTAACTGGGACGGTACTGACTGTACCGTGTACTAACTGGGACGGTAATGACCACCGTGTACTAACTGGGACAGTACTGACTGTACCGTGTACTAACTGGGAAGGTACTGACTGTGTCATGTACTAACTGGGACGGTACTGTACTGTATACTAACTGGGACGGCACTATACCGTGTACTAACTGGGTCGGTACTGACTGTACCGTGTACTAACTGGGACGGTACGGTCTGTACCGTGTACTAACTTGGACGGTACTGACTGTACCGTGTACTAACTGGGACGGTACTGACTGTACCGTGTACTAACTGGGTCGGTACTGACTGTACCGTGTACTAACTGGGACGGTACTGACTGTACCGTGTACTAACTGGGACGGTACTGTACCGTGTACTAACTGGGACGGTACTGTACTGTGTACTAACTGGGACGGTACTGTACCGTGTATTAACTGGGACAGTACTGTACTGTGTACTAACTGGGACGGTACTGTACCGTGCACTAACTGGGACGGTACGGTCTGTACCGTGTACTAACTGGGTCGGTACTGACTGTACCGTGTACTAACTGGGAAGGTACTGACTGTACCGTGTACTAACTGGGACGGGACGGCACGGTACTGTGTACTAACTGGGACGGTACTGACTGTACCGTGTACTA
Source organism: Chirona hameri (assembly GCA_036785665.1). NCBI lineage: Eukaryota > Metazoa > Arthropoda > Thecostraca > Balanomorpha > Balanidae > Chirona > Chirona hameri. Next base: position 12,493 of record JAXIVJ010010864.1, on the reverse strand, counting down.
ACTGGGACGGTACTGACTGTACCGTGTACTAACTGGGCCGGTACTGACTGTACCGTGTACTAACTGGGACGGTACTGACTGTACCGTGTACTAACTGGGACGGTACTGACTGTACCGTGTACTAACTGGGACGGTACTGACTGTACCGTGTACTAACTGGGACGGTACTGTACTGTGTACTAACTGGGACGGTACTGTACCGTGTACTAACTGGGGCGGTACTGTACTGTGTACTAACTGGGACGGTACGGACTGTACCGTGTACTAACTGGGACGATACTGACTGTACCGTGTACTAACTGGGACGGTACGGTCTGTACCGTGAACTAACTGGGACGGTACTGACTGTACCGTGTACTAACTGGGACGGTACTGTACTGTGTACTAACTGGGACGGTACTGACTGTACTAACTGGGTACTAACTGTGTACTAACTGTAACAGTACTGACTGCACCGTGTACTAACTGGGACGGTACTGACTGTACCGTGAACTAACTGGGAAGGTACGGTCTGTACCGTGTACTAACTGGGACGGGACGGCACGGTAATGTGTACTAACTGGGACGGTACTGACTGTACCGTGTACTAACTGGGACAATACTGACTGTACCGTGTACTAATTGGGACAGTACTGACTACCGTGTACTAACTGGGACGGTACTGACTGTACCGTGTACTAACTGGGAAGGTACTGACTGTACCGTGTACTAACTGGGACGGTACGGACTGTACCGTGAACTAACTGGGAAGGTACGGTCTGTACCGTGTACTAACTGGGACGGGACGGCACGGTAATGTGTACTAACTGGGACGGTACTGATTGTACCGTGTACTAACTGGGACGGTACTGTACCGTGTACTAACTGGGACGGTACTGACTGTACCGTGTACTAACTGGGACGGTACTGATTGTACCGTGTACTAACTGGGAAGGTACTGACTGTACCGTGTACTAACTGGGACGGTACGGACTGTACCGTGAACTAACTGGGAAGGTACGGTCTGTACCGTGTACTAACTGGGACGGGACGGCACGGTAATGTGTACTAACTGGGACGGTACTGATTGTACCGTGTACTAACTGGGAAGGTACTGACTGTACCGTGTACTAACTGGGACGGTACGGACTGTACCGTGTACTAACTGGGACGGCACTGTACCGTGTACTAACTGGGACGGTACTGTACCGTGTACTAACTGGGACGGTACTGTACCGTGTACTAACTGGGACGGTACTGACTGTACTGTGTACTAACTGGGACGGTACTGACTGTACCGTGTACTAACTGGGACGGTACTGACTGTACTGTGTACTAACTGGGACGGTACTGACTGTACCGTGTACTAACTGGGACGGTACTATACCGTGTACTAACTGGGACGGTACAATCTGTACCGTGTACTAACTGGGTTGGTACTGACTGTACCGTGTACTAACTGGGTCGGTACTGACTGTATCCTGTACTAACTGGGACTGTACTGACTGTACCGTGAACTAACTGGGTCGGTAATGACTACCGTGCACTAACTGGGACGGTACTGACTGTACCGTGTACTAACTTGGACGGTACTGACTGTACCGTGTACTAACTTGGACGGTACTGACTGTACCGTGTACTAACTTGGACGGTACTGACTGTACCGTGTACTAACTGGGACGGTTCTGTACCGTGTACTAACTGGGACGGTACTGACTGTACCGTGTACTAACTGAGACGGTAATGTACCGTGCACTAACTGGGACAGTACTGACTGTACCGTGTACTGTACTGTACCGTGTCTTTTGTATTTCGCGCATCCAATGCATGGAACAGGCTACCCGCAGAGGTGCGTGCGTCAGTCGCCAAGAGCAGCGGTGCCTTTAAACCTGCCTTGACCTATCACCTGTCAAGCAGGTAAATGTTAACTTGTGTCGAAATGTGTCGTGTCGTAAGCCTAGTTTTAAACATTTGTGTATTATATGTTCATCGACGTGGTTGCTAGAAAACCCACATTGTGGAAGCACCTAAATACATACATACATACATACATACATACATACGAACTGGGACGGTACTGACTGTACCGTGTACTTATTGGGACAGTACTGACTGTACCGTGTATTAATTGGGACAGTACTGACTGTACCGTGTACTAACTGGGACGGTACTGTAACGTGTACCAACTGGGACGATACTCACTATACCGTGTACTAACTGAGACGGGACCGACTGTACTGTGTACTAACTGGGACGGTACTGTACTGTGTACTAACTGGGACGGTACTGTACTGTGTACTAACTGGGACGGTACTGTACTGTGTACTAACTGGGACGGTACTGTACTGTGTACTAACTGGGACGGTACTGTACTGTGCACTAACTGGGACGGTACGGACTGTACCGTGTAATAACTGGGGCAGTACTGACTGTACCGTGTACCAACAGAGACGGTACTGACTGTACCGTGTACTAACTGGGACGGTACTGACTGTACCGTGTACTAACTGGGTCGGTACTGACTGTACCGTGTACTAACTGTGACGGTATGGACTGTACCGTGTACTAACTGGGACGGTACTGACTGTACCGTGTACTAACTGGGTCGGTACTGACTGTACCGTGTACTAACTGTGACGGTATGGACTGTACCGTGCACTAACTGGGACAGTACTGACTGTACCGTGTACTAACTGGGTCGGTACTGACTGTACCGTGTACTAACTGGGACGGTACTGACTGTACCGTGTACTAACTGGGACGGTACTGTACTTTGTACTAACTGGGACGGTACTGTACCGTGTACTAACTGGGTCGGTACTGACTGTACCGTGCACTAACTGGGACGGTACTGACTGTACCGTGTACTAATTGGGACAGTACTGACTGTACCGTGTACTAACTGGGACGGTACTGACTGTACCGTGTACTAACTGGGAAGGTACTGACTGTACCGTGTACTAACTGGGACGGTACTGTACTTTGTACTAACTGGGACGGTACTGTACCGTGTACTAACTGGGTCGGTACTGACTGTACCGTGTACTAATTGGGACGGTACTGACTGTGCCGTGTACCAACTGGGACGGTACTGTGCTGTGTACTAACTGGGACGGTAATGACTACCGTGTACTAACTGGGACGGTACTGACTGTACCGTGTACTAACTGGGACGGTACTGACTACCGTGTACTAACTGGGACGGTACTGTACTGTGCACTAACTGGGACGGTACTGTACTGTGTACTAACTGGGACGGTGCTGACTACCGTGTACTAACTGGGACGGTACTGTACTGTGTACTAACTGGGACGGTACTGTACCGTGTACTAACTGGGACGGTACGGTCTGTACCGTGTACTAACTGGGTTGGTACTGACTGTACCGTGTACTAACTGGGAAGGTACTGACTGTACCGTGTACTAACTGGGACAGTACTGACTACCGTGTACTAACTGGGACGGTACTGACTGTACCGTGTACTAACTGGAACGGTACTGTACCATGTACTAACTGGGTCGGTACTGACTGTACCGCGTACTAACTGGGACGGTACTGACTGTACCGTGTACTAACTGGGACGGTACTGTACTGTTTACTAACTGGGACGGTACTGTACCGTGTACTAACTGGGACAGTACTGTACTGTGTACTAACTGGGACGGTACTGTACCGTGTACTAACTGGGACGGTACTGTACTGTGTACTAACTGGGACGGTACTGTACCGTGTACTAACTGGGACGGTGCTGTACTGTGTACTAACTCGGACGGTACTGACTGCACCGTGTACTAACTGGGTCGGTACTGACTGTACCGTGTATTAACTGGGACGGTACTGACTGTACCGTGTACTAACTGGGACGGTACTGACCGTGCCGTGTACTAACTGGGACGGTACTGTACCGTGTACTAACTGGGACGGTACTGACTGTACCATGTACTAACTGGGACGGTACTGACTGTACTAACTGGGTACTAACTGGGTACTAACTGGGTACTAACTGTAACAGTACTGACTGTACCGTGTACTAACTGGGACGGTACTGACTGTACCGTGTACTAACTGGGGCAGTACTGACTGTACCGTGTACTAACTGGGACGGTACTGACGGTACCGTGTACTAACTGGAAAGGTACGGTCTGTACCGTGTACTAACTGGGACGGTACTGACTGTACCGTTTACTAACTGGGACGGTACTGACTGGATTGTGTACTAACTGGGACGGTACTGACTGTACCGTGTACTAACTGGGACGGTACTGACTGTACCGTGTACTAACTGGGAAGGTACTGACTGCACCGTGTACTAACTGGGCCGGTACTGACTGTACTGTGTACTAACTGGGACGTTACTGACTGTACCGTGTACTAACTGGGTCGGTACTGACTGTACCGTGTACTAACTGGGAAGGTACGGTCTGTACCGTGTACTAACTGGGAAGGTACGGTCTGTACCGTGTACTAACTGGGACGGGACGGTACGGTACTGTGTACTAACTGGGACGGTACTGACGGTACCGTGTACTAACTGGGACGGTACTGACTGTACCGTGTACTAACTGGGACGGTACTGACTGTACCGTGTACTAACTGGGACGGTACTGACTGTACCGTGTACTAACTGGGTCGGTACTGACTGTACCGTGTACTAACTGGGACGGTACTGACTGTACCATGTACTAACTGGGACGGTAATGACTACCGTGTGCTAACTGGGACGGTACTGACGGTACCGTGTACTAACTGGGACGGTATGGTCTGTACCGTGTACTAACTGGGACGGTACTGACTGTACCGTGTATTAACTGGGACGGTACTGACTCTACCGTGTACTAACTGGGTCGGTACTGACTGTACTGTGTACTAACTGGGACAGTACTGACTGTACCGTGTACTAACTGGGGCGGTACTGTATCGTGTACTAACTGGGTCGGTACTGACTGTACCGTGTACTAACTGAGACGGTACTGACTGTACCGTGTACTAACTGGGACGGTACGGTCTGTACCGTGTACTAACTGGGACGGTACTGACTGTACCGTGTACTAACTGGGACGGTACTGACTGTACTGTGTACTAACTGGGACGGTACGGTCTGTACCGTGTACTAACTGGGACAGTACAGACTATCGTGTACTAACTGGGACGGTACTGACTGTACCGTGTACTAACTGGGACGGTACTGACTGTACCGTGTACTAACTGGGACAGTACAGACTATCGTGTACTAACTGGGACGGTACTGACTGTACTGTGTACCAACTGGGACGGTGCTGGCTGTACCGTGTACTAACTGGGACAGTACAGACTATCGTGTACTAACTGGGTCGGTACTGACTGTACTGTTTGTGGCTGGGACGGTAATGTACCGTGTACTGACTGGGACAGTAATGTTTCGTGTACTAACTGGGACAGTACTGACTGTACCGTGTACTAATTGGGACAGTACTGACTGTACCGTGTACTAATTGGGACGGTACTGTACTGTGTACTAATTGGGACGATGCTGTACCGTGTACTAACTGGGTCAGTACTGGCTATACCGTGTGCTAACTGGGAAGGTACTGACTGTACCGTGTACTAACTGGGACGGTACTGACTGAACCGTGTACTAACTGGGACGGTACTGTACCGTGTACTAACTGGGACGGTACTGTACCGTGTACTAACTGGGTCGGTACTGACTGTACCGTGTACTAACTGGGACGGTACTGACTGTACCGTGTATTACCTGGGACGGTACTGACTCTACCGTTTACTAACTGGGACGGTACTGACTACCGTGTACTAACTGGGACGGTACTGTACTGTGTACTAACTGGAACGGTACTGTACCGTGTACTAACTGGGTCGGTACTGACTGTACCGTGTACTAACTGGGACGGTACTGACTATACCATGTACTAACTGGGACGGTACTGATTACCGTGTACTAACTGGGACGGTACGGTCTGTACCGTGTACTAACTGGGTCGGTACTGACTGTACCGTGTACTAACTGGGACAGTACTGACTGTACCGTGTACTAACTGGGACGGTACTGTACCGTGTACTAACTGGGACAGTACTGACTGTACCGTGTACTAACTGGGACGGTACTGACTGTACCGTGTACTAACTGGGACAGTACAGACTGTACCGTGTACTAACTGGGACGGTACTGACTGTACCGTGTACTAACTGGGACGGTACTGACTGTACCGTGTACTAACTGGGACAGTACAGACTATCGTGCACTAACTGGGTCGGTACTGGCTGTACCGTGTGTAGTCTGTACAGTCTATGAGTGGAACTCCGGCGCTGGGTCGCAGCGGTCTCCGGCACCGCATGATGCCATGATGACGTGAGCGGGACGCCGCCGTGAGCGGGACGACATGCAGACTGGGGCGGAGGAAATCCCGCGTCACGGCCCCGTCTCGGCTCCCAGGAGCCCACGTCACCGCCGGCAGCCTCACGCCGGCACGCTAACCTGTCTCACTGGCCGCCGACAAATCGCCAGAAACAATCAACTGACTACGACGGAGCCGGCCGGGCGGGAGGTGCGGCTGATGGGTATATCGAGAAACGGGCTGGTCACGTATATACCTGACGCATGCCGTACGTAACATACATTGGCGGATCTGCGGTTGGGCAAAATGGGCAATTGCCCCCCCCCCCCAAACGAAATATCGGTGGGCAAATGTATGTGTTTGCCCCCCCCACACACACACACACACACACACCGATCCGGCAGGTTGTGATTTTTGTCCTGGTACAGTGGCGGATAAATCTTTCATCAAAAATTCGATTTTTTTGAATTTTTACATTGGGAGACACCCCAAAAAAAAACATAGTAAGAGAACCCCAAAAAAAGGCCGTCCGACCATTTTAATGTTCTTACAAAGTTGTGCAAGGGGGTTTCAAGGGGGGAATGCATTGGTGGTGACCAACAAAATCCCAAAAAATATATTTTCTAAGACGCGGGCTTCCGTATTTTCCAAAGTTCACTGTGCCTTTCTAATGTTGACCAATAAATCCCAGACTAAAAAAGCGATTTGGATAAACTTTTGTTTTAGTTTGGATCAGGATTAGTCGAAGAACAATTTGGCAATCACGGAGTTTCGATTTTGTCACATGATTTCGTGACCTACTTTTTGCGCCGTGATCTTGACCTGTTAGAAACTGAAATTAAAATTTCCGTCTGATGAAGATTTGAGCTTCATTGATGTGCTTTCGCATAAAAAAAGAATAAAAAAGTGGGGTTCGACCTGTAAAAATAATTGTTAAGTCTTGCAATGCGGACATAATACGCTGTTTGGGCACCTGTCCGTCGATAACTTCGCATCTACTTGACATACGCTTTCGAAACAAAGTCCAGAGTGACTCCTGACAACGAAACCTCTCGGTTGGTGCCTGTTACACCGACATCAGGTCACCATATGACCTGCCAGTCCAATACAACGTAACGAACCCAAACAACGTATTGTGTGCATTGCAAGGCTCAAAAGTAGTGTTTACTGGTAGAACCCCACTTTTTAGATTTTGTATACGAAAAGACATCAATCGAACTCAAATCGTCATCAGACGAGATAAAAAATAAGTTTCCAACAGGTCAAGGTCACGGCGCATACAACGTAACGTGTCCAAACAGCGTATTGTGTGCATTGCAAGGCTCAAAAGTAGTGTTTACTGGTAGAACCCCACTTTTTAGATTTTGTATACGAAAAGACATCAATCGAACTCAAATCGTCATCAGACGAGAGAAAAAATAAGTTTCCCACAGGTCAAGGTCACGGCGCAAAATGTAGGTCACGAAGTCACGTGACAAAGTGAAAATAGAAAATCGGAGATTGACAAATTTTGTTCTTTGACTAATCCCGATCGAAACAATAAAAAAAATCAAAATCGCTTCTTTAGTCTCGGAGTTTGTCGTGGTCGTCAAAATTGGGCCTGCACAGTGAACATGGGAAATTTTCGGAACCTTATCTTTTTTTCTTTCTTTTTTTTTATTTTGGTCACCACCAATGAATTCCCCGCCCCAGTGCACAACTTTTCAAGGAAATTAAAAATGGTCGGACGGCAAATTTGAAGAAAAAATGGTTGTCTTACTGTTTGTGGAAGTCCCCAAAAGTAGGTTTTACAGGTCAAACCCCACTTTTTTCCTTTTTTGTTATACGAAAGTACATCAATGAAGCTCAAATCGTCATCAGACGAAAATGTTCATTTCAGTTTCCAACAGGTCAAGGTCACGGCGCAAAAAGTAGGTCACGAGGTCACGTGACAAATTTTTTTCTCTCGAAAATCCGTGATTGCTAAATTGTTCTTTGACTAATTCTGATCCCCAAAAATATATAAATCGCTTTTTTAGTCTCGGAGTTATTGGTCGTAAAAATTAGGTCTGCACAGTGAACTTGGGAAAATACGAAAGGCCGTATTTTGGAAAATATTTTTGGGGTGAAATTTTTGGTCACCACCAATTACTTTCCCGCCCTTGAAACCCGCAATGCACAACTTTTCAAGATAATTAAAAATGGTCAGACGGCACCCACCGGTTGTCTTACTGTGGAATGCCCCACAAGTGATCTTAGGTCAGATCACGTGATTTTATCATGTAGCCATTTCAAATTCGGAATTTTTTCTTTGCCAGAATCGACTTCGATATATTGGCCTTCCATGGTAAGAAATTGCAGTTAGGTTTTCCTATTTTTGTTTTTGTTGAAAAATCATGAATCATGGTCTTTGGTAATAACTTTGCACATAATTATTGTGCTAGAGAGCTTAACTCAACGGCATTATATCTGTCTCGACGAGCTGGATTCAATGATGCATAGCATGACCACCGCAGGTCACTCCATGACCTCAAGGTCACGTCCCCCTGAGGTTGATTTCCCAAATGACCTGGCTTGATTATACAATAGATAATTGTGATGACATTTTTCGTTTTATTTCGCACAATTTACCTTTCTTCTCTTGAAGACACTTTTAGCTATGTTTATAACATTCTCGGTCTGGAAATAGAGAGGAGAAAAATTGATATATTGAGAACCCACAGACGCCTCTATCGGCGAAATAATTAATTATGTCATCATGAGATCTTGATCACTGAGCGAAATAGGTTGGCACGTGATTCAAAGAGCCTGCATTATATGCACCCTCGTATTCCACCTAAGAAAAATCACGAATTTTAACTGAGAACATAACGAAATCACGGCGTGACCTGAGGTCACATGCCAAAATTTCGACACTTTTCCATTCGAGTTCTCACACAAGATTACATTACATTAATTTGTCGTTTATGGCGCTTCTGATGATTCATAGTGTTATATCATTCGAATTATTTATAGGATACATCCCGATATATGTCACCCGAAGAAAATTAAACCTTTGTGCGACATTAAAGAGATGCCTTAGGTTATAACTCGAAAACCGTACGATGGATGGGGCTAACAATTTTACAGCGTGAATGTACGGCCCAGATAACCTCCGAGACCTAGTTCAATCGAAATGTGATAAGTAGGATGTTATGGTTTGGTCGATCTGACGTGGACTTCACCGGGTGACCTCTGGTCACGTGACCTTGAGGTCACAGAGCGACTACAGTGCTGATGTATATCATTGCAGGCATATCGACGAGATACCTAAGAAAAATGCCGTTTAATTGAGCTCTCTAGCACAATTACGTGCCAAGTTATTACAAAGACGTGCTGGTGACTATTATTTTTCCAAATACAAAAATATAAATATTATATTTAGAAGAAAAAAACTATCACAATTTGTGTAAACATCGAAGGTTTATGTATCGACGTTCGTCGACGACGTTCTGGTTCTGGTTTCGATGTTCTGGCATGGAAAAGATCGGAATTTTAAAAGACCACATTATATAATCACGTGATTTGACTGAGATCACGTGTTGAAATATCACAATTTCCGAATTTCCAAAAACGATTACATCATAATAATATATTGTTCCTGATGATTCTGGTGATTACCGAGCGGGCGCGAAGCGCCCGTGAGGTTTTTTGTCAACTTACTAGACAAATTTACATTTGACCCGGCCCGAACCGGCCCGAACCGGCCGTACAGACGCTTTTAGAGACAGAGACAGATACAGAGACAGAGACAGAGACAGAGACAGAGACAGAGACAGAGACAGAGACAGAGACAGAGACAGAGACAGAGACAGAGACAGAGACAGAGACAGAGACAGAGACAGAGACAGAGACAGAGACAGAGACAGAGACAGAGACAGAGACAGAGACAGAGACAGAGACAGAGACAGAGACAGAGACAGAGACAGAGACAGAGACAGAGACAGAGACAGAGACAGAGACAGAGACAGAGACAGAGACAGAGACAGAGACAGAGACAGAGACAGAGACAGAGACAGAGACAGAGACAAAGACAGAGACAGAGACAGAGACAGAGACAGAGACAGAGACAGAGACAGAGACAGAGACAGAGACAGAGACAGAGACAGAGACAGAGACAGAGACAGAGACAGAGACAGAGACAGAGACAGAGACAGAGACAGAGACAGAGACAGAGACAGAGACAGAGACAGAGACAGAGACAGAGACAGAGACAGAGACAGAGACAGAGACAGAGACAGAGACAGAGACAGAGACAGAGACAGAGACAGAGACAGAGACAGAGACAGAGACAGAGACAGAGACAGAGACAGAGACAGAGACAGAGACAGAGACAGAGACAGAGACAGAGACAGAGACAGAGACAGAGACAGAGACAGAGACAGAGACAGAGACAGAGACAGAGACAGAGACAGAGACAGAGACAGAGACAGAGACAGAGACAGAGACAGAGACAGAGACAGAGACAGAGACAGAGACAGAGACAGAGACAGAGACAGAGACAGAGACAGAGACAGAGACAGAGACAGAGACAGAGACAGAGACAGAGACAGAGACAGAGACAGAGACAGAGACAGAGACAGAGACAGAGACAGAGACAGAGACAGAGACAGAGACAGAGACAGAGACAGAGACAGAGACAGAGACAGAGACAGAGACAGAGACAGAGACAGAGACAGAGACAGAGACAGAGACAGAGACAGAGACAGAGACAGAGACAGAGACAGAGACAGAGACAGAGACAGAGACAGAGACAGAGACAGAGACAGAGACAGAGACAGAGACAGAGACAGAGACAGAGACAGAGACAGAGACAGAGACAGAGACAGAGACAGAGACAGAGACAGAGACAGAGACAGAGACAGAGACAGAGACAGAGACAGAGACAGAGACAGAGACAGAGACAGAGACAGAGACAGAGACAGAGACAGAGACAGAGACAGAGACAGAGACAGAGACAGAGACAGAGACAGAGACAGAGACAGAGACAGAGACAGAGACAGAGACAGAGACAGAGACAGAGACAGAGACAGAGACAGAGACAGAGACAGAGACAGAGACAGAGACAGAGACAGAGACAGAGACAGAGACAGAGACAGAGACAGAGACAGAGACAGAGACAGAGACAGAGACAGAGACAGAGACAGAGACAGAGACAGAGACAGAGACAGAGACAGAGACAGAGACAGAGACAGAGACAGAGACAGAGACAGAGACAGAGACAGAGACAGAGACAGAGACAGAGACAGAGACAGAGACAGAGACAGAGACAGAGACAGAGACAGAGACAGAGACAGAGACAGAGACAGAGACAGAGACAGAGACAGAGACAGAGACAGAGACAGAGACAGAGACAGAGACAGAGACAGAGACAGAGACAGAGACAGAGACAGAGACAGAGACAGAGACAGAGACAGAGACAGAGACAGAGACAGAGACAGAGACAGAGACAGAGACAGAGACAGAGACAGAGACAGAGACAGAGACAGAGACAGAGACAGAGACAGAGACAGAGACAGAGACAGAGACAGAGACAGAGACAGAGACAGAGACAGAGACAGAGACAGAGACAGAGACAGAGACAGAGACAGAGACAGAGACAGAGACAGAGACAGAGACAGAGACAGAGACAGAGACAGAGACAGAGACAGAGACAGAGACAGAGACAGAGACAGAGACAGAGACAGAGACAGAGACAGAGACAGAGACAGAGACAGAGACAGAGACAGAGACAGAGACAGAGACAGAGACAGAGACAGAGACAGAGACAGAGACAGAGACAGAGACAGAGACAGAGACAGAGACAGAGACAGAGACAGAGACAGAGACAGAGACAGAGACAGAGACAGAGACAGAGACAGAGACAGAGACAGAGACAGAGACAGAGACAGAGACAGAGACAGAGACAGAGACAGAGACAGAGACAGAGACAGAGACAGAGACAGAGACAGAGACAGAGACAGAGACAGAGACAGAGACAGAGACAGAGACAGAGACAGAGACAGAGACAGAGACAGAGACAGAGACAGAGACAGAGACAGAGACAGAGACAGAGACAGAGACAGAGACAGAGACAGAGACAGAGACAGAGACAGAGACAGAGACAGAGACAGAGACAGAGACAGAGACAGAGACAGAGACAGAGACAGAGACAGAGACAGAGA
>JAXIVJ010010863.1:10000-45697 GCA_036785665.1 Chirona hameri | reverse complement strand
CCGGGTAGCCCCAAAAAACGCGCCGAGTTTCGAGGCTTACCATTTTTTTTGGGTAATACATATGAAGTTGACACTTGGTACGCATACAAAACAATTAATTATGCGTTAATAAAAAAGTTGCATACCAATCGGATATTTAGTTTCGATGTTATAAGACATTATCTAAACTCTTTTAAAAAAAAACGGGTTTTTGACGTTGTTTTCTTATTTCCACGCGTGAACGATCGGACCACCATCATCCCGGACCACCGTCAACAAACGCGACTTCCACTGTCCGATACTGGCGCGGATGTGGGTGGAGTGGAGGTGGAGCTTATCCCCGCCAGTATCGGACAGTGGAAGTCGCGTTTGTCGGCGGTGATCCGATCGTTCACGCGTGGAAAAAGTCAAAACACGCTTTTCGAAAGGGTTTGGATAGTGTTTTTTATAACATCCAAACTAAATATCCGATTTATATGATTTGTTTTGCCTGACGCAGAATGAATTGTTTTGTATGCGTACGAGTGTCACCAAGTGTCACCTTCATATCTGTTACACAAAAAAATAGTAAGCCTCGAAACTCAGCGCGTTTTTGGGGGGCTACCCGGATAACAGAAAAAAAGAGGGAAGGACACTCAGTTTCCAATGCCAAGAAAATGAGGGTTGTGATTTTTAATTGAGCTGAAAAAAAAACTGTTTTGAAATTAGGAAGAGCAATGGATCAAGAATCCAAGTGGTATAACTTCGGGTGAGTAACTTCGTCCATTTTGCAACAGTCTAAGGGACAGGCATATTTTACATTGCTATCGATTTATATACCTACTTTTAGAGTGCCCCCCCTCATGTTGAGTTCGGCCCCCCAAAGGTGCTCTCCCCCCCCCCCCCCACACACACACACATTTTTTCTGGCCACTGGCGCATCAAAGGAGCCCGAAGGGCCAGCCACCCAAATAGCCTGAAGTCGGCCAAAAAATGGTTTGTTTTAAATCGCCTCATGCATGAAAAAGCGAAATCCGATGATTTTTTTAAAAGAAATTGTGTGACTTTGGGCCTTGGTCCCTCCAAAGTAGCTTCTTTGCTGTTCTGGCATAACGAAAACGATTATTCACGCCCAAGCGTAGAACCTTTCCCAAGCCTGGTAGGGCCCCATGCCGACCTTAGATGGCCGTTTACCACTTTGAGAGGACCCTCAATCGATCTAAAATGGCGCTTTCCGGCCTGAGAGCTTTAAGTCGGTAAGAGAGGAACAATGAACATCCGCTTCTTTGAGAGGAGCATGTATCGACCTGAAAGGGCCATCGTCCGGTCTGAGAGGCCCTTTACCAGATGTGGAAAGACTTTACCTATATGCTAGTCTGAGAGGGTCCTTCCCAGGCCTGAGGGAAGGAGTCTGAGAGGGCCTTTGCAATACCTGATAATTCCCTAGGCTTATCCAACCTATCAGGCCCGAGAGGGCCCTGTACCAGTTTGAGATTCTGAGATTCTCGGCCATTCTGAAAGCCGTTGGTCGGTCGGAGGCTCGGCCAAAACTTTAGTTTGAGACGCCGTCCGACACAAGGCCAAAACTTGTGCGGCTTTATTTTTGCGTTAAGAACTGATTTAAAACAAACTTGTTGTCCCCAGGGGCGTCGCCGACGGGGGGGGGGGGTCTGGGAGGGGCGGACCACCCACTCTCAGAAGGTGGGGTTCGACCCCCCCCTACACACACTTTTTGCGGGGAAAGTTAACAATTTATCGTAAAAATTGTTTTGCAGCAGTCAAAATTCAGCTATCCACAGTAAAAAACTGAAAAATTTCGCGACGCTTCGCGGCATGACACAAGTTTCGCAATTACTTATACAAATTTGGAAAATATGGTAAAATTAATTCCATTAAGTGTCTGGCAGAGGTTCTCCTTGGCGGTAATTACTGGTCCCAGGGCCCACTCCCTTCATAAAATATTAACTTTCAAGCGGGCTAAACATGTAGGTGTAAGCTAAACATGTATGTTTAGCTAGTCTACCGAGTAGAGTTCTACATGGGGTGGCTAGCCCCACGGACGGCTGTACCCTACGGCTAATGGGGCGGGCCGGCCTGCAAAAATCTCCATCATCATCATCATCATGTATTGATATGGCATCCGTAGAAACACGGCTTTTCAGCACAAGAGTCATTTTACAAACTCATATTGCAGTAATATACTTTAAAATGAAGAAATCAAATACACAAGTATTGCGCTATTAAAAGAGGTAAAACATTGAGTCATACGCATCATCACATTCATTTACCCGCTGCCAGCCACTTTCACATCAGCCACAGCCGTGGCCATAACTTGGCCACGGCTGTGGCTAGGGCTGTGGTCTATAATCTGAGCTTTTTTCATTTGTTTTAAATCGTACTTCCAAATGCAACAGTTCCTTGAATATAACTTAATATGTTGCTGTAGTGGTCAGACACACAAAATATCATTATTTTACCACATTACAATGCCACAGATAAAATTATAATTATTGATAACCTTCACTGAAATAAAGATCAAGACAGCTGACTATTGCCATCGCCAAGGAGACGTCTAAGGACAGCTATCAGGTCAGCCAGGTCCAGTCAGGCGAGTGAAGTGTGTACCAAATGTGCAAGGGCACCGCCACCTTCCGAAAGTTGGGGGGGGGGGGGGCAGATGCATTCTGAAGTCGATTATTTCCATGCAACGTCCAATGTTTGCAATGCAGGCGTAATGTTAAAATCTGAAAATGTTGGGTTGTCCCCCGTCCCCCCTGTGGCGGAGCCCCTGCAAATGTGAGGTGAACAAAATATATGATTTCAATTTGTATTTTACATTGCTAATGTCACTGTCTATCAAATATCAGACTTAAAGTTGTGGATTAACCAGGACTGAGAATGAGCTGAGGAGTGAGGACTGAGGAGGTGAATGGCATGAGGAACATCTCAATTTCATAGTTGGCTCCCAAATATCATAATCCAATTTAAAACATTGAATTGCTGGTGGCAAGCTGTACACTGTACAGTCTCACCTCATCCACCATCCTGATGCCACCTTTCTTCAAATCATATTGCCTTACTGTAGAGTTAAGAAAGTAGGGACTGTAGAATATTTCTGAAATAAATGTGGCATGAACAGTGAACAGACAAATTTTGACTCGTTAATGCAAGGCCCTGCATACCAGGTAAAGTCATCCGGCGATTTTACCGCTCCGTACGTAAGCGCGTGACGTCACAGGTTTTCACGGATTCAATGCGCCATCGCCCGTAATGCTTTTTAGGCGGTATAAATTTAGGTTCTTTTTCTAAGCCAGAGGAGATGAAGCACTGCAACAAAAACCATTTGATAGAGCAACTATTTTTCTACTGACGAGCCAGCAATCGTTTTTGTCTGGCCCTTACCACTGGCCTAATGCAGCCTGTGAAAGCAAGTCATGCAAATCGAAGCTAAGTTGGCAAGAACACTGCCAATAATAGCCAAGATATGTTGGGCCTTGAGCTGCCTACTGAACACATTTCGTCCAGAAGCGCCAAGAACACTGCGCCAATAAAGTGCACCACAGCTTCCTCAGATGTGACGTCAGTGGTAGTCTTTGACCAATGCATTCTGAAAGGATGCCATCCCCCGGCTTCAGCACATGATGCACGTTTTGATATTGCGACGATTGCGATGATCGCTGACTATTCCATGATTGTCAGTGTCCATATCTCTCAAATGCTTCCAGATTGGTCAAGAGACTCGTCGGTACCTCTAAAACATAGCGGAAAAGCTGACCAACGAAGGAAATATACTGAGCTGTTGCTTTCCGCTGATCGGTTCAGGGTAATAGAACAACGGGTAGAACATTCCAGAAGGAATGCAACCAGAGGCGCAGGAACTATGTTCAAGCTGGGGGGGGGGGGGGGGGGAGGCATTCTGAAGTCGATTCTTTTCATGCAACGCCCATGGAAAGTATATATAGGCGTAATGTTAAAATCCAAAATGTGGGGGGGCGGCTGCCCCCCCCCCCTGCTGCCAAACTCTGTTCCTGCGCCTATGAATGTAACGCCCAAATAAAATAGACAAAATGTAATTTGTCTGGTAACTGTTTTGTCTATTATAAATTAAAGGTATTGTTTGCTATCAATAACTTGTATTTCTATAGATTATATCTGTATTTATTGAATTCAATTCCAGTAAATAAACGAAGTAGTAGTCGAAGTAGTGTATATTGCAGTACCTGCAGTAGCATTTGGAAGTGGTCATAAACATTGTTTTAAATCATCTATCAATGCATCAGCAAGCGAAATCCGATGAGTTTTCGGAATTGTGTAATATTTTTTCTTAATTTAGCCCCCCCCCAAAAAAAAAACAGCATGCCCCCTCCCCCAACCGCCGTTCTGGATCCGCCAATGGGTAAGAGTACACACTTTGTGCATATTGCCAACTCACGCTTTTTGTTTTGATTGATAGCTCTGTCGTCACTGTCGCTACATGAAGTCCAATCAATTATCTCTCATCGGCCATGATTATGGCGACGAACAGATATGTAAAAGTATGGCCATAGGCACTTTTGAAAACCTTGCATTTGCGAACTCTTGCCCGATAGGGTGGGCAAAAGTAAGCACTCACCGCGGGTAAGAATACGCACTCTGCGTTAAAAAAAAGTGTAGTGCAAAAAAATGGTTTGGTCAGGGGAGGGGGAGGGGAGCATGGCCCCGTTCCGGGGCCATGCCCGCTCGAAGTTCATGATCGGCCGGCCCTGATCGTGAACTTCGAAAGAAGTACTTGTTTTAGTAGAAGTACTATATGTACTTGTTTATTAAATTTCCCAAAATATAATTTTCGAAATAGATAAAGTTGTGATTTCATTTTAAATTGAGACTCGATCAATTTGATACCATACACGATGCATAAGATAATGCAGAAAAGTAGATCAAAATGTAAATATTTCCCTTTAAAGGGATTTCACGGGTGTTCGTCCTGAAAAGAAATGCACTCTTTTGCAGTTATATGAATTTTAACCCTCGCCCTACGGGGGGGGGGTCCTAAAACGACCCCCTGAGGCTTTTCTTGAATAACTTTTTACACGTGCGGCGCATCTTGCTGACATTTTCAGTAGCTGAGTTTACAATAATTATACGTATTCTATCAAAATGTACAGTGTATACGACTGTTATATCGTGACCTATGACCTTTTCGTAAAGGTTATGTCAGAACCCAATGGTCCATTGACCTGACCCCAAAGGTCACCAGTTGACCTAGATGCTCAAAATGGGATGCCTTTGGATTGTCCTTATGACAGGCAACACGTTACTTGATATTGGCGTTAAGATGCACCATGGTGTCAATCGACCTTGTTTTTACCTCACTTTTACGAAGCTGCTAAATTACGATCCGTATGTAACACAACGTATTTTCACGATATTCCTCTGCCAAGGTAACCAAGTATTTATGGATGTTTGTTCACGGTATTTCAGGTGTTTGAAGCCTGCTGTCTTTTCTTTAAAATGACATATATGTATACTAAATTAAACATCAGTTTAAATAATGGTGTTGATTCACACACAATTGTCGCCCGACATTCGAATTCATGACTACGGGAGGTGAAAACCCGGCCTGTTTTTTTTCTGCGAGGTAAAAAAGATTTCATTGAGGAATAATTTTTCACCCCAATTTATAGTTTTCAGAACACTGGCCCAGCATAAACCCACCAATACTATTACTGTTTTTATCCTAAAATTTGTTTACAAGAAGGCAGACCATTTTGGTGAAGTTAATTCATTAACAAACTTATTATAATTAAAGTTTAATCTTGGGCATCCCAAGTGGGGCCCCTTCAGCCCTCCTTATTGCCCAGCTATAGCCCCCTGCCCAGCTTAGTCCACCTTGCCCACCAAAAGACCACTTGGGCCCCACTTTGGCGTGTTTGCTTGGAATATGTCCTCCCCAACGATCATGAGCAGGAGCGGCGGAAAGTTGTCAGTTAAGGGGGGCACCATCCCCATTTGAGCCATTTCTTTCCAGTCAACGACATGGGTTTAGCGTATTAATTTTCCAATTTTAAGGGCCACCGTGCCCTGGTGCACCCCTCCCCCAATCCGCCACCAGTGATAATGATTAGGTAACCATCAGACCATAATGCACGCCGTCAGACCATAAGGGTAAGCCATATCAGACGATGAGAACTTCAGGAAAAACGATCAAACCATCAAGGTAAACCATCAGACCATCATACCATCAGTAAGGTCCAACATAAACTGAAAATGACACGACGCTTTTTTCGCGGCACCGCACAAGCTCGTGTACCATATAACAAGGATTCATGTGATTTGTTTAGTAGTCATGATCGTTGAAACTGGGAAATACCTGACTCAGCTCACCCAGGAAACAACGTAAATTAATGAATTCCCGTCAGAATCCAAGGCTGCCATGCCATCTACAAATCGCGTTCGTACATATATTTGCTTGGATTTCGGAGACCGAGTATATATGGACGACTGGAAAGTTGATGTGGCACCGCCACACCAGTTCCAAAGTTGGTGTGGCAGCTGCCACCCCTGCAACACCACTTCCGACGCCTATGCTTATGGCTCCCTAAGTATGAGTAACTCAGGACGTCATTTTTGTATTGCATTGTATGGCTTTTAGTGACCAGATACAGACATATAAATGTATAGGACAGACGTGGCACACGATGATCGGGTGGATGTAATCGCAAAAGACAAACATTTTTTGTTTGTGAATATACTGTGCGGTTCTATCATGTGGACAAAATGGTGTGTCTCTCGTGCCTCGTGGCCATCTACTTTTCCATTCATTAATGAACACCCTGTATGTAGACTGTACCACAACACATGACTGCCAGAACGCCGTGAATGTAGACTGTACCGCAATACAGGGCTTCCAGAACGCCGTGTATGTAGACTACCGCAATACAGGGCTGCCAGAACGCCCTGTATGTAGTCTGTACCGCAACACAGGACTGCCAGAACGCCGTGAATGTAGACTGTACCGCAGTACAGGACTGCCAGAACGCCCTGTATGTAGTCTGTACCGCAACACAGGACTGCCAGAACGCCGTGAATGTAGACTGTACCGCAATACAGGGCTTTCAGAACACCGTGTATGTAGACTACCGCAATACAGGGCTGCCAGAACGCCGTGAATGTAGTCTGTACCGCAATACAGGACTGCCAGAACGCCGTGTACAGACTGTACCGCAATGCAGGGCTGCCAGAATGTCGTGTATAGACTGTACCGCAGTACAGGACTGCCAGAACGCCGTGAATGTAGCCTGTACCGCAGTACAGGACTGCCGGAACGCCCTGTATGTAGTCTGTACCGCAACACAGGACTGCCAGAACGCCGTGAATGTAGACTGTACCGCAATACAGGGCTTCCAGCACGCCGTGTATGTAGACTACCGCAATACAGGACTGCCAGAACGCCGTAAATGTAGTCTGTACCGCAATACAGGGCTGCCAGGACGCCGTGAATGTAGACTGTACCGCAGTACAGGACTGCCAGAATGTCGTGTATAGACTACCGCAGTACAGAACTGCCAGAACGCCGTGAATGTAGTCTGTACCGCAGTACAGGACTGCGAGAACGCCCTGTATGTAGTCTGTACAGCAACACAGGACTGCCAGAACGCCGTGAATGTAGTCTGTACCGCAATACAGGACTGCCAGAACACCGTGTACAGACTGTACCGCAATACAGGGCTGCCAGAATGTCGTGTATAGACTGTACCGCAATACAGGGCTGCCAGAACCCCGTGAATGTAGACTGTACCGCAGTACAGGACTACCAGAATGTCGTGAATGTAGACTGTACCCGCAAAACAGGACTGCCAGAACGCCGTGTACAGACTGTACCTCAATACAGGACTGCCGGAATGCCGTGTATGTAGACTGCACCGAAAGCAAGGCTGCCAGGACGTCGTTTTACGAAGTTTTACTCTGCGTATGTATATGAAACCACGATACATGGATGCTAAATCACCTGCATGAAGACACATGATAGACGGCAGCTCTGGTGGTGTGCCATAATTGGCCATCGATTCAGACTTCGTTAGCCGTAACTGCAAGGAGAGATGATGTGTCAGATGCTGAGGAGAGGTGGCCGGGTGGTAATAAACCCACAGATGGTGACTGCGCACGCTTTATTCAGCCAATCATCTGCCATCTGGTGAAGTTTCATCATCCCTCTGACGTCATTATCCGGTGTATAGCACTCGGCCCATCTTGACCTGAGCCTGATTGAAGGAGAGCAGCCGGCGCAGTCGACAGAGACCCGGGACAGCCTCCCGCCCGCTCTGCTATAGTTCCCAGTGAGAGTGAACGGTGGCTTTACGGCAGTTCACCAGACGGCTTCCGGTGACACCGGCCGCCCTCCGGCGGCAGTTACGATCTGTGTATCTGCCGGGTATGGCGGCTGACCAGCAGACCGCAGGCTCCAATTGGACAAAATACGACAACCATATTTTGCCACGCTCTCGTACTGCAGGTAGATAACGTGACATGACATGTTCTGCTCCACTTAGCAAGTCCACTTGGATGCACTTGGGTCAAAAATGTTTTTTATGGCTTTTGTACACTGTCGTCCTACAGTGACAACTTTCGGACACTGGTCAGGGCTGGAGATCCTGGGGGTCGGGGGTCCCGACCCCTTGGGCCCCCCGGATGTTAAAAACTGTGGGGGTCCAGGGTAGAGATGCAAAAAAATCAAAAAAACAGGAACCGGCCCCGCACCGCCACCGCTCATGCATGAGTTGGGACCGGCATCAAGCCCGGCCACATGTGGCAGCACCCGCCAGGCCCGGTACTCGGCAGCTAGGAATCTGCATGTTTACTTCATTCTACACTTAAAATATTTCAGCAGGAATATTTATAGTTTGCAATGTGCATTTTGCACCATTTTAACACACACCACATTGAAACACCAATGGATAATGGATATATATGGACCATGGAGTAAAGAAATCCACAAAAGTTAGAACGTGAGATAAATAATCAACAACAGACTAACAGAAAAGTGGAACAGGTCAAGGTGAGTAGACTTCTTTCATCGTTGGTGGTTTGCAAAAATAAAAAGCATAAAAATAAGACGCATGATAGATATATAGATCATGCAAGTCCAAACGAGCAGCTGTATGTAATAAGTATGCATTCATCACTCAACATCACACAATGCAATGTTTGGGTTGTAATTGTAATAGCTTCTACAAACAATGTTGAGGTACTACAACCTACTTACCTATTTGATCAATGTTGACATGGACTAGTAAATGATAAATATACTTCACAGAATAATGGGGAAAGGGCAAGTTTTCCTGAACATTTAAGCATGACAAACGTACTAAAAACATTGGGAGTGACAATCATATCTTGAATGATAAAAATAAAATAATCAACCTGTTTTAAATTACAGAGTATCCTCGGTTTTCTCACAATCCAAGCCAAGATATCTATAACTAACATCCAAGCCAGTCACACGCACAGTTCCACTCTTATTGTTATACGGCCTTGGCACAGATTTATACAGCCTTGGGCAGTGGGCACAGAGAAACAAAGCTACTTCACTGTCAAGGTCGTAGATACTCTTCACTGCCAAGGCCAATGCCGTACAGCTGTTGTTCTATTACCCTGGTACAACTTCACTGCTGCGCGTAATGGCGGCTGAAGTATTTGACAATTGTGAATCGTTGAGCTCAAAACGGCGAGGGCAATTAATCCCGTCTCCGAAATGACTAACTTTATCACCATAAATAACTTAAAATCACCCAAATGAAAATGTCATCATATTGCGGATTCGGCAGATGGACTTCTTTAAAAATGTTTAAACTTGAACTGGCCCCAAGGGTTAGGATTTGATACTACAGCTTATTTTCTAATACGAACATGAACAATTGTCTTCACGCAATTCTGAAGCGTCGCGATTCTGAGGTGTGAAGCTGTGAATATCTGTCAAAGTGACACATTCGCGAATATCGATCTGCTGCTTAATTGACAAACGTGATTCTTTTACGGCCCAGTCCTGACGAATTCGTCACAAATGTCTCATCAAAACACAATACCAGTGGAATTATGCAAGGTCATATATAAATTATGGAGCTAATG
Source organism: Chirona hameri (assembly GCA_036785665.1). Taxonomy (NCBI): domain Eukaryota; kingdom Metazoa; phylum Arthropoda; class Thecostraca; order Balanomorpha; family Balanidae; genus Chirona; species Chirona hameri. The sequence continues at coordinate 35,635 of JAXIVJ010010863.1, read as the reverse complement.
TGATAAGAAGTTGAAGTGGAACTAGACAGGTTTGCATTCTGGGATAGGTTTGCAAAATGTTTTTTTGTTTGTGTTTGGCAGTCTTTCCACCTTTATAATTGTAATTGCATAAAATACAATATTTGTTCACTACCAAAACTACAAATGATATGACTCGACTATGTCCTTTCTCATGTGGAACTAAATAGTAAATATGTATCAATAAATATTCTCAGTAATAGGTATTTACAATAGTATAAACAATAATTATTATCATATACGTGGGTGGTTTTGTTCCATAGGTACTTATTTGTTATGCAAAATAATTTCGGGTGACCTGGGGCAATGGGATGACTAAATATAAAATTGTATACCACCCCACCTAGTTACTAGTGATGACAGTGGAATATGATTTGGGGTAGTTGTTTCTGTTTGACTGCACTCGCATCTCGCACTGCAGCAGTGACTGAGCTGATGAATTGATCATGAATTGACCATGTAGTTTGATTTATTAAGTTTTACTGGTGTGTCCACTCCTTACTAGGTCGTACTAGTTATCACTTTTATTTTTTTAAGCTGTGACATTGTTATTTGTTATGATGGTGTTTTACTGTTGTATATTTTGTTTTCTCAATTTATCATGATCTTTAAGCATGTATGTTCTGACTTCTTCCAATATTTATTTATATTTAATTAGTTTTTTTTAAATTGATAACTTGTGCTGAGCCCGGCATGAGACCGGCAAGCCTGAGTTCAGACACAGCTTCAGGCACGCCGGGCCTGAATTTGGGCCCAGCGCCGGCTTCGTGGTCCTGAAATTTGCATCTCTAGTCCAGGGGGTCCAATACAAAAATGAAAACTGGGTGGGAGCCCTCTTGAGGAGAAGAAAGCGGACGGTCATAGGTCAGAATGGGCCCTACACATACCAAAATGGGAGCTTATAAACCGAGTTAGCCGTCTTCAAGTCGGCATGGGTGATCCATGCCGACTTTAAAACGACCTGATGGGGCCCTCGGTCGGCCAGAGGCCTTCGGTTGTCCTGAGATGGCCCTTGGTCGGCCTGAGAGGGCCCAGAGTCGGCCTGGGGCTCACAGTCGGCTTCAGAGGCCCATGTCGGCCTGAGGGGGTCCTTGGTCGGCGTGAGATGGCCTTTGGCCTGCCTACAGGGATCCACAGTCGGCCTGATAGTTCCCATAGTCGGCCTGGGGGCCCACAATCGGCCTGAGGGGCCCTTGATCGGACTGATATGGCCCTCGGTCGGTCTGAGGGGGCCCTTGGTTGGCTTGAAGGGACCCTCGGTTGGCTTAAGGGACCATCGTTCCGCCTGAGGGGCCCTCGGTCGACCTTAGATGTCCCTCCTCCGGTCTGAGGGGGCCCACAGTCAGTGAGAGGGGGCCCATAGTCAGTCTGAGAAGCCCTCGGTCGGACTGATGCCTGAGTGGCCCTCAGTCGGCTTGAGGGCCCCTCAGTTAGCCTGGAGAGCCCAAGACCTCAGTCGGTCTAAGGAGACCCTCAGTCTTTCTGGGAGGCCCTCAGTCAGCTTGAAAAGGTCCTCGGTGGGCCTGCGGGACCCTCGGGCTTCCTGAGATGGCTCTCGGTCGGCCTGAGGGGCCCTCGTTCGACCTGAGAGGCTTTCGATCGGTCTGAGGGGGCCCTCGCTCGGCCTGATATGTCCCTCGGTCGGCTTCATGGGGCACTTGGTCAGCTTGGGCCCTTAGTTGGCCTGAGCGGGCCTGGTCGGCCTGAGAGTCCTCGGTCGACTTTAGGGGGCTCTCGGTCGGCTTGATGGGGCCCTTGGTCAGCCTGAGGGAGAACTGGCGGCCTGAGGGTCTGAGGACCCGAGCGTATTTCGGCCTGAGGGTCCCTGGTCTGGTCTGAAACGTATTTGTTAAGACTAGATCGTGCCCAATGCCTGGCTGAGATGGCCCTATGCCAGTCTGAGTGGGCCCTCTCAATTTGAATGGGCTCTATGTCGGGCTGGGAGGGCCTTAATTCGGTAAGACAGGACTCTCGGCGTCTTTGAGAGGACCATCTATCGACCTGACAGAGCTCGCCGCCGGTCTGAGGGGCCTTGCTGGGTCCTCCTGGGTCTTCTACTTTTGGGCAAAATGGGCAATTGCCCTCCCCAAACTAAAAATCAAAGCGGTATGTAAATGTATGTTTTTACCCCTTCCAAAAATCACGACTTGAAAATCTCTTTATTTTCGCCCGCTCAACAACTTCTCGCTGACGCCCCCTCCCCCTAGTCAACAACTCTGATCTCCCTCCCCCCCCCCCCCCCACCGCTCAACAACGCTAGATTCGCCACTACCCCAGGGGCCCCTTGTATTGCGGGGCCCTGTCGCTGGTGGGCCCCCTCCAGACTGGACCCCCCCCCCCCCCCCCGACTAAAAAAGAGATCTCCAGCCCTGACACTGGTTTACCTTCTATAAGAGATCTCCAGCCCTGACACTGGTTTACCTTCCATAAGAGATCTCCAGCCCTGACCCTGGTTTACCTTCTATAAGAGATCTCCAGCCCTGACACTGGTTTACCTTCCATAAGAGATCTCCAGCCCTGACACTGGTTTACCTTCCATAAGAGATCTCCAGCCCTGACACTGGTTTACCTTCTATAAGAGATCTCCAGCCCTGACACTGGTTTACCTTCTATAAGAGATCTCCAGCCCTGACACTGGTTTATCTTCTATAAGAGATCTCCAGCCCTGATCCTGGTTTACCTTCTATAAGAGATCTCCAGCCCTGACACTGGTTTACCTTCCATAATGGCAGCGTTGCTCTATGTTGATCTGATGAGTCCTTGCAAGCTCATTCGAATTGCGACAGGTAATAAGTATGGTACAGACAATATATTACGCAATATATTGCGTACTATAATTCAGACGGAGTGAGTGAGAACGCGGAGAGTGAGAACAAACGTGTCTTACAGATGGGCCGAAATCCGTCTTTGCCTGCATGCTTGCTTGTGTGCATGGGTTTCAGGGATAACTCCCGTTTCACTGCACTGATTATGCAAAGGTATACACAGATAATTTTGTCGTAAATTAATACATGGTATAGGCTACGTGATAATATTTTTTTTTTTTGGTATTTTTATATCACCATCCATGAATAAACCAAATGCCGGCTGGGATGAACACGTGCGTTGACTTCGAATTAATCTCCGCAACGTTGTTGTGAGAATCAGATTTGTTTTTACTTGTGTACTGATGTGTAGTGTGTTGTTCACTGAGAGCCACAGAAAGGTGCAGGTAAGTAATCCTTTACTATTGCAGCAAACAACAATGTTTATCAGTTGCCGGACACAAATGCAACAACTCGCTCCGTCTGCTTCATGCCATGAATGCCTTACTAGTGTATGATTAAAGTCATTTGTCTCACCCACAGTGGCGGCGGCGCGTCCATTAAGACACTTTAGGCAGTGCCTAACCAAAGTTCAGACCCTATTCTTGCACTGTTTTGTAATAGTTGCGTTGTCTAAAATCATAGGAACATACTACAGAAAGTTTTCCTGACCTACATATTTTGCGTCCAAATGGCAACAAATTGGCCATGCAGAGTAAGACCAGGGGTAGTAAAGTGTTCTGTCCTTATGGATAAGGTCGGGGACAAAATGCTCCTTCTCAAGAAGTACTCGGAGGTCAAAATGCCAGAAAAAAATAATTACTAAGCTATTCCTGTGAAAATTTACTAAGCGATCATGTCCTTAGAAATACTGATCTTCAAAACCACTTCAGAGGTATTATTCACTTAATCATCATATTCATCACGTCAGTATGTATGTACATATACATTTTTGTTTTAGATTAGCAGTTGCGTTTCAGCACTTGATTGCCAATAATAATAAATTACAATTTTTTTTTAATCCGACGAAAACAAATCGGGACGATAGATTCAACACGTGGGGTCACTGAACCAAAAATGCACTTGGGTCTTCAAGAAAGCCATATAATAACATGATCCAGAAGGAGTTGGGCTGATATCATGCGTATCCTCAGAATAGGAAGCATTTGAATATTTCCCCATTGCCTTATAATGGGGAGGTCACGAAATTGACCGGACCTTAGGTCACCGATATACAAAAAATCCGAGATAAACGAATTGTAGGAACCATTACCCTTATGAAATCCTGTAAGTACGAAATCGATCGGCCAAAAACTGTGGTTGTGGTACGACCGCACATGTTTTTGGAGGTGGGGTCAGGTGACCTGGCCTGGTGACCTGACCTGAGATGACCCGTGGTCAAGAATTTTCCATTATTTGGACAATTGATGCCTTAACAGCTGTGCCAAATACGGCGGCGCTTTGCGCCGCTGTTTTTTTCTCTCGCTATCCTCGAAAAACCTTAGATGGGCGTCTAAACGCCCCCTCCCCCTCCCGGGACGGCGCGGGAAATCCGGACAGTAGATGCCCCGGGGCAGGGCCTCGGCTCAGGATTCTCACGGGGGGGGGGGGCAATTCGAGAAAAAACATGCTGCTAAGGCATATGGTTAAGCGCAGGCACATATGGTTAAGCGCAGCCCCCCCCCCCCCCCTGCGAACAGCCAGGATTGTTCGCAGGGGGGGGGGGGGGGCATGTCAGTGGTGTAATCATATTTCGCTCCTCAGCCAAATGTTGTTGACCAGGGGGGAGGTCGTCAGCAAAATCGCATTTTTCTAGTGTAAATTGGTTTACTCAGGGGGGGGTATATCTGTGGTGCCCCCCCCCCGGCTACGTCCCTGGTTAAGCGTACCTAACCATACATTTTAAGAGTGATAATGACAAATATAAATGTAAAACAAAAATACAATAGTAGAATGATACAATTTAATGAAGTTACATAAAAATGATGAATTTAAACACGCCCATCATCGAAGGTCCACACCTGTGATGTCGATTTTTGAAAACGATTTGGGGGACCGAACAGGAACGGAGCGAAAGGGTCCACCGGCGCCATACCTTTACCAATACAACTAAATCGGTCGAACATTAACACATTTCCTGAAGGAAGACCTAAGCAGCTTATACAAGGGATAATTTATTTTAAAGCAGTTCTTAACCCGCGAGTTACTGGGGGCTATTTTTTGCCCCCCCCCCCCTCCCGTTATTTTGCAATAACTCCTAAACAAACACCGGTATCGTCACCAAACTTTCAGTACCTTCTCTTACATCAATTCTACACATGTTGGCAAACGGTAAAATATGAGGCTTTGATAGGTCAACCGGGAATAACGTCAGAGTGACGTCATGTTCTTCGGTTCTTGTTGCAAAATAATGGTTTGCGGAAAACGCTGTCAAAGGTACGATAATTGAGATAAACTCAATTGTTTTAAATCAAATTACTGACAATAGACCGGGCTATCAAACTGATATCTCGGATTTTTGAGTTTTTTTTAATTCAAAATTTTGGGAAATCCAAATACATTTTGTTTTGTTTTTACAAAATTTTCTAGAAAAAATCAGAATTTTCCAAACACCGGAATATATGTGATCGAGACGTATTCGGTGAATATGTGTACCAAATTTAAAGTCTATATATTTATCAATGACCGAGTTATGACCTTTAAATGATCTAAATCGACCACTTCTCACAGCATTACTATGTATAAAAAACGCATTTCCATTTTTGCTTTTTACTTCTATTTATATGGAACAAACAATGTTCTAAGGTCATTTTTGGCGTTCTAGACGAAAAACAAACCCATAAACATGTGTTACAACGCCTAATGACCGTAATCTGCAGTTTGACCTCGTGACCTCTGATAACCTTGACCTGACCCAAGGTCATAAACAGCTTATAAAGGTACTTAGAAGTGTCACACACACACGAATCATACCGATTTATCGACAGCTTATGCGTTTAATATCGCAATTTTGCGCGACAATTCCATCCATCGAGACCTTTTGACACGGTCAAACATTTTGTACTTGACCTGACCTGTGACGTCATCGGTGACCCTGAGGTCAACAATATTATGTTTCCCTTGATAAATTTCCCAGGCCTATCGAATGCCGTTTGAGTTTTATATTCGGTCCATTAGTTCCGGAGATCAGAGGGGGAGGGGGGGGGTAAAAAATAGCCCCCCCCCCCCCCCCAGTAAGTCGCGTTATGAAATATACCCCAGTAACTCGCGGGTTAACCCGCCCCCTGTCAGTGCTCGGCGCCGGCTTAGTCGTGCTAGGAGAGGCATCTGACGCCCCCACCTCCGAACTCGGCTCCAATGGGGATTAGGCAAAATCCACAAATACCGTTAGATAGCTCGTCTAAATTCATGTCGAAGTTGTCACATCGCTCAGTCAAACACTGTGGCTGTGGCTCGACCACAAACTTCTTTGGAGGTGGGGCCACTTGACGTGACCTGGTAACCTCACCTGAGATGACCCTAGTCAAAATGTTTACTTAAGGTGCACAATTCATGCGGAAACAGCTGTGCCAGACACGATGGTGCTGCACACCGCCAATTCTCGAGCGAAAAAATAGGGGGCGTCCCAACCCAACCTCCCCTAAACCGCCACACCCTCGGCTCGGCACAACACGACTTTGTTTGCAAAAGCATACAAAGTCAGACGAGTTTTGAGACAGTTCTTCAAAACGACGTTTTTGGACGTTCTGGATGCTCCAATGGGTCAAGGGCTCAATTAGAGCCGCCATATCCCTTACACAATCAAAAAAAAACATTAGTTAATCATTTTGTGGGACATTTCATTTTCGACTCAAAAACGATTTAATTAATCAAATAGCTGACCTGCAATTAGTAACTCTTCATCAAATTATCGTATTAATCAGTGCAGATCCAACCCATGCAATAGGTATCCCTTGGAATGGAAAACGAGGCACCAAAACTAATAATAGTTGTTACCTGGTTGTTGTCGTTGATGGCTGATTACTGTTCAACTCATCTCACATATTACGGTTAGACGTTAATAGCTGAAATAATTGTTATTCGTTTTGAACGTTTTTTTTAAACTTTCGAACGATGCTCATACCAAGTAAACGTGGCATATTGCTTACGAAACGAAATACATGAAACTCGGGCCGTCGTTCTACCAAGCATCGGGCTGGTATCGGCTCAACGTCGGCATGTTTTCGAGAGTTTTCGAGAGTTTTCGAGATTCATCATCGGTCGTGTCGGCCAATTGCTGGCAAACAGCCCTAAGTTTATTCGTGTGATATGCGGTAAAGTCGGTTATTCAATCGAAATATGGCTGTTGGGGCCAAGGGCGCCTTTGGGGGGCCGAGGGCCACCCCAGAGGAGACAAACAGTAAAACTTCACGAAGGAGAGAAACATTGCATGAGAAGGAGCATTTCGTCCCCGACCTTATCCATAAGGACAGCACACTTTACCTCACCTGCACGAAAGGCTTGCGCCGCCACTTCTCACCCAGCCATCTTCGGGAGAGAAAATGATTTAGCTGACAAAGCAACATAACTGCCCTCTCGAATATGTCAAACCCATTTTTAAAAGTATAATACGAGTCATGAGTCGATAAATTATCCTAAATCATCAGCTGAAGCGACGCAGGCATGGGATCAAGCCACAATCGCCATTCCATGCCTGTTGACACATTTCCCCAGCCCTCTGACACCTCGTCAATCAGTCACAGGTCAGCCAACAATGACTGGGGATACAGTCGCTGGGCGCGGGGACGACAGAGTGCAGCGTGGGCTGTTTCCAGGTGTGGGCGGCTGTTTGGTGGCTGGCCGCAGCCCCGGGAGGACCTACGTACACAGTGTAATCGCTGTACAAACGTCTGTGTAATTGGACGGTGTGTACCCGGGAGTGTGTTTTTCTTCCTCCGCACGTTCAGGCGGGTGACTTCCCGTCTGCCACTGGCTGTAGCCGCAGTGACACTCCGGAGGAACCGACAGGCCCTCTGGGCAGACCCTCGGACGGCATTCCTATCGCCCAGCGTACGGTGAAATGTTTTTAATCATTCACATTCGGTCAGTGTGAGCTGTATTCATAGATCCTGGGAGTGGGCAGGGCACCAGAACGGCGCGGGATGGACGAAAACGGCGCACGGCGCCACCACAGCGGCCGCTCCCACGACGAAGTTTACTGAAGCGGCCTGGACGGTGCCGCGCCGCCGCTCAAGTGTGGGACGTGACGGCCCTGTCCGTGAGAGAGAGACGTGTGGGACGGTGCCGCGCCGCCGCTCAAGTGTGGGACGGCACGGCCCTGTCCGTGAGAGAGAGACGTGTGGGACGGTGCCGCGCCGCCGCTCAAGTGTGGGACGGCACGGCCCTGTCCGTGAGAGAGAGACGTGTGGGACGGTGCCGCGCCGCCGCTCAAGTGTGGGACGGCACGGCCCTGTCCGTGAGAGAGAGACGTGTGGGACGGTGCCGCGCCGCCGCTCAAGTGTGGGACGTGACGGCCCTGTCCGTGAGAGAGAGACGTGTGGGACGGTGCCGCGCCGCCGCTCAAGTGTGGGACGGCACGGCCCTGTCCGTGAGAGAGAGACGTGTGGGACGGTGCCGCGCCGCCGCTCAAGTGTGGGACGGCACGGCCCTGTCCGTGAGAGAGAGACGTGTGGGACGGTGCCGCGCCGCCGCTCAAGTGTGGGACGTGACGGCCCTGTCCGTGAGAGAGAGACGTGTGGGACGGTGCCGCGCCGCCGCTCAAGTATGGGACGTGACGGCCCTGTCCGTGAGAGAGACGTGTGGGACGGTGCCGCGCCGCCGCTCAAGTGTGGGACGTGACGGCCCTGTCCGTGAGAGAGACGTGTGGGACGGTGCCGCGCCGCCGCTCAAGTGTGGGACGTGACGGCCCTGTCCGTGAGAGAGACGTGTGGGACGGTGCCGCGCCGCCGCTCAAGTGTGGGACGGCACGGCCCTGTCCGTGAGAGAGACGTGTGTGACGGTGCCGCGCCGCCGCTCAAGTGTGGGACGTGACGGCCCTGTCCGTGAGAGAGACGTGTGGGACGGTGCCGCGCCGCCGCTCAAGTGTGGGACGTGACGGCCTTGTCCGTGAGAGAGACGTGTGGGACGGTGCCGCGCCGCCGCTCAAGTGTGGGACGGCACGGCCCTGTCCGTGAGAGAGACGTGTGGGACGGTGCCGCGCCGCCGCTCAAGTGTGGGACGGCACGGCCCTGTCCGTGAGAGAGACGTGTGGGACGGTGCCGCGCCGCCGCTCAAGTGTGGGACGTGACGGCCCTGTCCGTGAGAGAGAGACGTGTGGGACGGTGCCACGCCGCCGCTCAAGTGTGGGACGGCACGGCCCTGTCCGTGAGAGAGACGTGTGGGACGTGACGGCCTGTCCGTGAGAGCAAGAGAGAGAGAGAGAGAGAGAGAGAGAGAGAGAGAGAGAGAGAGAGAGAGAGAGAGAGAGAGAGAGAGAGAGAGAGAGAGAGAGAGAGAGAGAGAGAGAGAGAGAGAGAGAGAGAGAGAGAGAGAGAGAGAGAGAGAGAGAGAGAGAGACGTGAGGACGTGAAGGTTCTGTCTGTGAGAGAGACGTGGGGACGTGACGGCCATGTTCATGAGAGAGACGTGGGGACCTCCCCAGTGAAACATAAATATTGCAGGACTACCCTGCACAAGCTCTCCGGGATCCACCCTCCAGGATTATTTGCGAAATTGTTACCAGGATTCCGTTCAGGGTACTCTGCACGACGTCCTGCAGGGACCCCATGTCCGGCGTGGCGCGGTGCATTTTCCAGCCCACTGCCGTGACGGCAGATACGGGCGTTATAACGTCCCAGACTGCTGATATCGGTGTTATAACGTCCCAGACTGCTGATATCGGTGTTATAACGTCCCAGACTGCTGATATCGGTGTTATAACGTCCCAGACTGCTGATATCGGTGTTATAACGTCCCAGACTGCTGATATCGGTGTTATAACGTCCCAGACTGCTGATATCGGTGTTATAACGTCCCAGACTGCTGATATCGGTGTTATAACGTCCCAGACTGCTGATATCGGTGTTATAACGTCCCAGACTGCTGATATCGGTGTTATAACGTCCCAGACTGCTGATATCGGTGTTATAGCGTCCCATACGGCAGATATAGGTGGTATAACGTCACAGACGGCAGATATCGGCGTTATAACGTCCCAGACTGCTGATATCGGTGTTATAACGTCCCAGACTGCTGATATCGGTGTTATAGCGTCCCATACGGCAGATATAGGTGGTATAACGTCCCAGACGGCAGATATCGGCATTATAACGTCCCAGAATGCTGATATCGGTGTTATAACGTCCCAGACTGCTGATATCGGTGTTATAACGTCCCAGACTGCTGATATCGGTGTTATAGCGTCCCATACGGCAGATATAGGTGGTATAACGTCCCAGACGGCAGATATCGGCGTTATAACGTCCCAGACGGCTGATATCGGTATTATAACGTCCTAGATGGCAGATATCGGCGTTTTAACGTCCCAGACGGTAGATATCGGTGTTATAACTTCCCAAACGGCAGATATCGGTGTTGTAACGTCCCAGACGGCAGATATCGGTATTATAACGGCCTAGATGGCAGATATCGGCGTTGTAACGTCCCAGACGGTAGATATCGGTGTTGTAACTTCCCAAACGGCAGATAGCGGCGTTATAACGTCCCAGACGGCAGATATCGGTGTTATGACGTCCCAGACGGCTGATATCGGTGTTGTAACGTCCCAGACGGCAGATACGGGTGTTATAACGTCCCAGGTGGCAGATATCGGTGTTATAACGTTCCAGACAACAGATATCGGCGTTATAACGTTCCAGATGGCAGATACGGGTGTTATAACTTCCCAAACGGCGGATATCGGTGTTGTAACGTCCCAGACGGCAGATATCGGTATTATAACGTCCCAGACGGCAGATATCGGTGTTGTAACGTCCCAGACGGCAGATAGCGGCGTTATAACGTCCCAGACGGTAGATATCGGTGTTATGACGTCCCAGACGGCTGATATCGGTGTTGTAGCGTCCCAGACGGCAGATACGGGTGTTATAACGTCCCAGGCGGCAGATATCGGTGTTATAACGTTCCAGACAACAGATGTCGGCGTTATAACGTCCCAGATGGCAGATACGGGTGTTATAACTTCCCAAACGGCGGATATCGGTGTTGTAACGTCCCAGACGGCAGATATCGGTATTATAACGTCCCAGACGGCAGATATCGGTGTTGTAACGTCCCAGACGGCAGATAGCGGCGTTATAACGTCCCAGACGGCAGATATCGGTGTTATGACGTCCCAGACGGCTGATATCGGTGTTGTAACGTCCCAGACGGCAGATACGGGTGTTATAACGTCCCAGGCGGCAGATATCGGTGTTATAACGTTCCAGACAACAGATATCGGCGTTATAACGTCCCAGATGGCAGATACGGGTGTTATAACTTCCCAAACGGCGGATATCGGTGTTGTAACGTCCCAGACGGCAGATATCGGTATTATAACGTCCTAGATGGCAGATATCGGCGTTGTAACGTCCCAGACGGTAGATATCGGTGTTGTAACTTCCCAAACGGCAGATATCGGTGTTGTAACGTCCCAGACGGCAGATATTGGCGTTGCAACGTCCGAGACTGCATATATCGGTGTTATAGCGTCCCAGACGGCAGATATCAGCGTTATAACGTCCCAGACAGAAGATATCGGCGTTATAACGTCCCAGACCACAATTTGTATGCTTTGCATTATTGTTGGTAGGTATTGCAAACTTGTATGTGTATTGTGTATCGCACTATCGCAGTCAGGCGCCTTATGCTCACTCACTTGCACTCTGTGCCCACCCGCTTTTCACCTCTGACATCATGTCGACATTCTGTTTGATAGGTTGCTCGGTCGCTCGATCCCGTGCCCCCAGTTGTTCCGGCGGTCGGTGCAGTCCGGGCAGCAGTATATTTCGAATTTGTTCAGGCAGCAGAGTTGCACAAAGTTATCCGTGCGCACCTCGGCGGCCGCTCCCTGTGCCTTCCTGTTTGGTTACCTCGCTTGCTTTACCTGATTTCCCGCTTATATTGACAGTTCCGCGGCGCTTTCCCATCGTATCCTTCCCAGACCAAAGACACGTGACTAGATTGACTAACATACATCTTAAAATAGAGAACATGTACCTTGACTTAGCACTACTTCTCATTATTGGCTGTATTGAAACAAATCCAGGACCTCACACCACTAACCCCGAACACCCGAAGAATCTACGCATGTCACATAAACATTAACAGTATCTCCGCACCGGGAAGATTGGACGAGCTTTGCCAGTTTGTTGACACACACTGTATAGACATACTGGCATTAACTGAAGCAAAATTAGATGAAATCATACACCAAAGCCTTTACAAAATCGACCATTTTCATCTGCCCTTCAAACGTCACAGGAACAGACATGGAGGAGGGGTAGCACTTTACACCAGAACAAACTTACTCACAATGCGACTCCATGGACTAGACGCAGACGAAGAGGAATGGATTTGGACAAAGACGAAAATAGACAATAATGTAATTTTGACATGTTGCCTATATCTCCCACCTAATTCGACTTCAGACAGACTAGAGCACTTCATTAACAGATTTACTGACAGCGTAAGCCTAGCCCAAGCATACTCACTTGCAACAAAAATAATTACGGGAGAGTTCAATGCCGGAAACGTTTTTCTTCAGGACCAGACCGAAAATCACAGCGGAATAACACATTTTGACATAAAACTTCGTGACGCAATATATACGCTAAATTTGTCACAACTCATAGCTGCACCGACAAGACGAACAGAAGCTAATCTCCGCGACCTTATTATCACAAACAACCCACTAATAATAACTGACTATGGCGTACTTTCCTCATTCTCAAATATCGATCACTTCCCTGTCTACGTTTGCATCATTGTAAATACTCCGAAAACAAATGTAAAAACTAAGAAGATTTGGGACTATGACAAACTTGACGCTGAAAAACTAACCAGACATTTGTATCAATTGGGACAACATTATAGAGCAAGACATACATACAGCAACGGAAAAATTCACATCTACGATATTGACAGCAGCAGTAAAGGTCATACCTATAAAAACTATTAGTATCCGACCGACCAACAAACCATGAATAACTGCTGAACTGAAACGCAACATACGACGAAGAGACAGACTGTTTATACTAGCAAAACAACGACAGACCGCTGGTGACTGGGACATATGGAAACAACAACGTAACTTTGTAACGGACTTAAACAGACGACTTCGTAACGCACACCTACAATCACAGGTAAACAGACTATTAGGAAGCAAGCTCAACCCGTATAGATACCACCAAACGCTAAACACAATGATGGGACGGACCAGAAATCAAACTATGCCACCACTTGAAACCGCAGACGGAGAAACAGTCACAGATAATACACAAAAAGCCAATATCTTGAACGACTTTTTGCTTTACAGACACGACTCAACACAGGCGCTCTTGGCCTGCCAGAAGAAACTTTGAACAGAAGAAATATTCCCTTTTTGGAAGACATTCAAGTAACTGAAGCAGAAGTACTAAAACTACTGAACGCATTAGACGTAAATAAATCAACCGGATCAGATAACCTGCCAATCAAAATCATAAAACTTACTACAATCATCATACTAGAACCTTTATGTAGACTTTACAACAAGTCACTTAGACTTGGCTTATTTCCACACACATGGAAAGAGGCAACAGTCACGCCCATATATCAAAACAAAGGTTCCGCCTCCGACCCCCAAAATTACAGACCTATCAGTTTGCTGCCATGTCTTTAAAAAAAATGGGAAAAATTGTGTTTAACCGTATCTACGAACGTTCAGTCACTCATCAACTTCTAACGGAAAAACAAAGTGGATATCGCACACACCACTGCACTCAACTACAACTTATGTACCTGACGCACAACCCTTACAAATCTCTTGACGGAGGACGAGATATGACTGCAATTTGTCTAGACATATCCAAATACTTTGATAAAATATGGCATGAGGGTCTTATCTTCAAATGAAAAATGAATTTTGCATATCCGGCAATCTTCTTCCCTGGTTAAAATCTTACCTCACTGACAGACGACAAAAAGTTAGAATTGAAGACGCCGACTCGAACACACTGAATCTGAACGCTGGATGTCCCCAGGGCTCTGTGTTAGGACCTTTACTCGCATTAATCTACCTAAACGGACAAGCAAACTTGACGACAAATGACATTGTATTTTATGCCGACGACACTTCGATATATGCAACTCACACAAACGACGATATCCACACTGCAACCGACACGTTACAATCGAACTTGGACATCGTAGACGAATATGGTAAAAAATGGGCAATTACATTCAATGCAGTTAAAACAACACAAATAACGTTCACCAACAAAACAAATTCGCTTTCCCCTGCACTCACATTTTCACAGCAACCAATACCAAAAACAATTGCACGCAAACACTTAGGACTAATACTTTCAAAGGACCTTTGCTTCCACGAACACATGAATTGCGTCATTAGGAAAGTAAATATTGCACTGAGTCCACTTTATCCCGTAGCCCAACAACTACCCAGACAAGTACTGAATACAATTTATACAACATACATCCGACCTTATTTTGACTACTGTGACACTGTTTACGACGGACATTTGACAGTACGCGACGAATTAAAGGGAGTGTGCCTACTGTTTTGGAATGTCAAAAATATTTTTCATACGGTAAGTAGCTGTTGGTTTGATTGTTGTATATGATGAAATTCACATCTGGAGCCCCTTTAGCTGAATTTTCACTTATATTGTTTTTTGTTTATTTTTGTTTCGATATCTATAAAATGATCGCCACTATGGTGATGTTATGTAAAACGGCGCACATAAGACAATACAATTACGGTCACATCATGCAAGATAGAAAGACGAGCTTTGCACAGCACGTTCTTGCCACTGTGAACTTTATTATGTGCAAGTTTCGTAGATCTAAATTGATATCTTCTCCAAAAAATAGCCATCGGCCATCATCGGAAAACATGATGGCCGTCCAGTTTCTGTTCGGCTGCTGCTATCAGCGTGCACGAGCTGTTGTGTTGAATTGCTATTGGCCGGCGCTAACAATATGCTAGCAGTTTAATCGATAGTTGCAGTGCTTCTAGTAGCGGAAGCCCTCTGGAGTCTACCCGATAACTTTTTGCTCCCAAGCAAATTCCTGGAGTCTTTGAATATCTCAGCAACTAGGGTGAATCTGGATAAATGAAGTATTGGTTCAATTCAGAACATTGTGTTCTATAGGCCAGAGTCAATAACCCCAACTAAGCGATGTGAGTAGGCACACTCCCTTTAAGACTAGAACGACTACAAAATCGAGCGGCCGACTTGTGACTAGTACCCCATTCAGAACTTCAACAGACAAGCTCCGACAAGAATTAGGCTGGCACTCACTGAAAACTCGACGCAAAATTCACCGACTTACATTTTATCGCCAACTCTTTTACACTCATGACACGATACCATCCTACATACAAAACATTTTACCACAAACAAGACACGCAGATACAGGACAAACACTAAGGAACGCAAACATAAACACCACAACCTTCAGCAAAACGTCGTCATTCTATCGATCCTTCATTCCTGACACAACAACAAAATAGAACCTACTTCCCGAAATAGTCCGCTCTGAACCTTCCAGAAATGTTCAGGAAGCAAATATCTGAGCTGTACGGCATTCCATCTCCTCCAGAATTATTTTCCTCTGGTTCTAAAACCGGCAATATCAATCATACTAAAATAAGATGTGGATCCTTTGAGCTTAACTCAAATCTTTATCAAATTCAGAAATCATCTAGTCCAGCCTGCGCATGCGGGTTTCGTTTAGAAGACGGCGCGCACTTTGTCTTGCACTGTCCCAATTATAGCAAAATCAGAGACGATCTTTACAGCAGTATTTCGGCCGTTTTAGACAAGACTTTTCAACCCTTCGTTCTGCAAACAAAATACAAATACTTTTGTATGACGTTAATCTCGGCACCGGTAGCGGGCGACGGGTTGCCTGGCACTTTCAAAATTACCTACAAGAGGCTAACAGCTGCGCTGAACGTCCGGGCACGGGAGGGGCGGGGTCGGTCGGCTGAGCACTAGTTATCACTGTCATGGTGTAGACATCCGAAGATCCCCTGCGGTGGTTGTCCATATGTAATGATAGCGGAGGAACGGTGCCTTGATTTAAGCGTTACTGAACGCTTTTGCACCAATCCCGACACTGTTGATATTGTACTGTCCTATGTATGTAACAATACATATTTATCTCTCTCATATCGGCGTTATAACGTCCCAGACGGCAGATATAGGTCTCATAACGACCCAGACGGCACATATAGGTGTTATTAGTGCTAACCCGTCCGCTCCGCTGTACGATTACAGGTCAAGTGGTGGTGCAAGCAAGTGATAGGTAATTAGGGATTGATAACCCGTTCTACCCGTGGCACACCCGTCGTACCTACCAGTAAGACGCCAAAGTTGGCGATGAAAGAGCGAGCGCGAAGAAAATGTATGGTGAATTTCAACTCCACCGGGCAAGTAGTTTCTGAGATACAAAAAGGGTGCGCACGTGCGCACGTGCAGAAGCACCCCATCCCTGACTTGTGGGAGCGTGGCGGCAGAGAGGTCCCTAACCACGCACACAATTTGAACACAATCGGCTCAGCCGTTCCTGATATATATAATAGGGGTGTGCACGTGCGCACGTGCAGAGGCACCCCACCCCTGACTTGTGGGAAAGTGGCGACTGAGAGGTCCCTAACCACACGCCAAATTTGAACACAATCGGCTCAGCCATTCCTGCGATATAGAATAGGAGTGCGCACGTGCGCACGTGCAGAGGCACCCCATCCCTGACTTGTGGGAAAGCGGCGGCTGAGGGGTCCCTAACCACACACCGAATTTGAACACAATCGGCTCAGCCGTTGCGGAGTTATTGCGATGAAACACCTTACAACACCCCTCACGCGGCACGCGCCACGCGCAGTGGTAGTCACCTACGTGAGTCCGCACTGGTCTCAAACAGGATAGGTTGGATGGGGCTGCTCAGCAAAAAGCCCGCTAGTTAATCAGACGTGCGGTTGCAGAGATATTAGCTTCTCAAAAGCGTCGCCACGGGCCGGGTCGGGTCGGGTCGAGCCGCTCATATTCAGATTTTCCCCATATACCACGGAAAGACGAGCGAGCGCTTCGCGCTCGCTCGTAATAATACATTTGTGTACCCGTCATGCACCCGAGGTACCGTCAAAAACCTACGATACCCGACATACACCCGTGGTACCCTTTTCACACTCGTAGAACACGTGATAAACCCGTAATAGCCGCTACTCACCTCACCCATTATACCTGTGGTACACTCATGGCACCCGTTATATACTCATTAAAGGGACATTGCCACCTCGCAGGCCAATAGCGAGTTTTTGGTGTGTATCGGTCGATTAAGCGTGTCCGATTTCACCTGCAAAATTTGGTTCCGAAACTCCCCCCATTAGATCAAAAGATACATTTGCACCACTCATGCTTGCCAAGCATTCGTAAAATTGGAGTCGCCACATCACTATTTAGAATCACTTCTTTGCGGACTGTTATTTTCTTTTGAATGTTGCAAACTCAACATCACCATTCCGTCAGTGCACTTTAAAATTAAAAAGCGTATGCAGTTAATTATATTTTCAGCAACCTTAGACTCTTTCATAATAAAACAGCATGAATTACTATGGCTCGACTTTGGGACCGTACGAGTTATGTGACCTATACCTTATAACACAGATAGACTTTGCAAGGTCAAGTCTCGGGCGAATTCGTACGCTTCGGCTTTGGGCGGGCGCCAATACCACAGCCAAACTGGATGAGAGCGGCCATCATGAATCTAGTACTGAGCACAGCTGGGACCAACGTTTTGGAGTCAGAAATACATGCACAATGCTTTGCCGATACACTGCTTTAGGTGCTGCAGGAGCAAGTTCGAGCATGAGCATACATGATTGTTGATCCCCACCATTCATTTAAGTTGCTTTTAAGAAATCTTCCTGAGGGGGCAATATCCCTTTAACCCTATTCCCTGCGGGCGGCCAGAATTACGTTAACCTGCGGGGGGGGGGGCAGATTCTGCCCCCCCCCCCCCCAGAGATCTCGAGAACCGCTCGGTCGATTTCGATGGGAAACGCCATTCGATGCGTCATGATAAGATCTCTCTTGTTGGACGCCGAAATTTTTGTTTTGTTAAAAAATGTGGGGCCGGGGGGAAAAATCCGAAAATTTTGGGTGTTTTTTGAAAAGTGATTGCGGCCATGTGGCTCGACCGATTTTTATGCCCCAAACATTTTTGAGCTTCAAATGTACTGGTCTTTGATAAATCAAAAGAAAAAAATCATAGGCGTATTCGGGGAATGTAAAATGGGGGGATTTTCTGAAAAAAATATGTACTGTTCGTGATTGTTTGGGACGACATGAGCGTCACATGTGTGCATTATATGCTGTATTTTTTTAATTTGATATATTGCGCATAGGCGGATCTAGGGAAAAACATGGGGGGGGCTCCATGCGCGTAACGCTTTTATCATCTTACTAATTTGAAGTTGAACCTAATTTGATGGTGGGTATCACATCCCATTTTTTATGCTGGGTGCGCCTCTGCCCCACACATATGTACAATCCCAGTATCTATGATGCATATTGCATTGAAATTGTTTCTGACGCATTTATTGTACTGCAAACCACGAAGAAAGTATGCACCGCAAAACCGCATTCGTAACACCCTTCCCAAAACAGGACCCTGTAACCGCCTCTGCTGGACCGATTTTGTCAAAATTTTGAAACAGCACACGGCATTCAATTTTAGGAAAAGTCACAAAGTTTCAGGACGCCTAACGGTGTAGAAGCGGGCAAGTGAAAACTACCGGGAGGGGCAGAATCTGCCCCCCCCCCCGCAGGGAATAGGGTTAAACCCGTGAATACTCCATCCCGGCTTAGCATATATTTATATATTTTGTTTTAATCTCTGGACCGGCAGATCCCTATAAAATAAAGGGATCACTGTTGGCACGAACGTGACAGTCACCCACTCATACACCCTTCCACTCGTCATCCGTGACATTGAACTAATTACCTGGTATCTCCTGGATGGTGGTACCCACACCAAAAGAAGAGCACGTACACCCCCTCCCCCTCCCCCCCCCCCCCCTCCCCCCGCCCCATCCATCCCCACAATGCATCCATGCTTATCTATGTTGATCACTATATCTAATTATGTCCCAGTTATCTGGAGTCTCCTGGATGCAGAAGTTATTTGGAGTCTCCTGAATGCAGATCCACACATCAATAAACGTGCCCGTGAGCACCCTCCCCCCCCCCCCCCCCACCCCACCCATGCATAGTTATGTCGCTCCATGCAAAGAGGTTGACCAGTTCACCCGTTAACCCGTTAGCCCATTTATATTTTTTCGAAAGGCAGCTCGGCAGCGTATTAATGTCGATCCCCTGAAAGAAGCGCCCTGTTGAAATGGTCATGTACATAGTGCATATGAACTGACTGGGATAACTGGAACCTTTAAATTCGTTCCGGATGGACAGACAGACAGACAGACAGACGCTTATCAAATAGTAATATAGATGACGTCTCAGACGGCAGATATCGGCGTTATAACGTCCCAGACGGCAAATATCTGCTTTATAACGTCCTAGATGGCACTGCGGTGCCGGCACTGCTCGTCTTCGTAGGATTCCACTGTATCATATCACCTTTGTAGGACACGGTCTGCCTTCACAGGGCTCCACTGTATCATATCACCTCTGTCGGACATGGCGTGCCTTCACGAGGCTCCACTGTATCATATCACCTCTGTATGACACGACTTGCCTTCCCGAGGCTTCACTGTATCCTCTGTAGGACACTGTCTTCACGGGGCTCTACTGTATCATACCACTTATGTGGGACACCGCCGTCTTCACAGGGCTCCACTGTATCATAAAACCTATGTGGGACACGGCCTGCCTTCACAGGGCTCCACTGTATCATACCCCATATGTAGAATACTGCCTGCCTTCACGGGGCTTCACTGTATCGTACCACCTATGTAGGACACGGCCTGTTTTCACGGGCTCCACTGTATCTTCTGTAGGACACGGTCTATCTTCACAGGGCTCTACTATATCCTCTGTATGATACGAGATATCTTTACAGGGCTCCACTGTATCCTCTGTAGGGCACTGTCTTCACGGGGTTCCACTGTATCAGAGCGCCTATGTAGGACACGGTCTGTCTTCACAGGGCTTCATTGTATCCTCTGTATGCCACGATATATCTTTACAGGGCTCCACTGTATCCCCTGAAGGACACTGTCTGCACGGGGCTCCAATGTATCAGAGCGCCTATGTAGGACACAGCCTGTCTCTACAGGGCTCCACTATATTATAGCGCCTCTGTAGAACACGATCTATTTTTACAAGGCTCCACTGTATCATATGTAGGACACTGTCTTCACGGGGCTCCACTGTATATATCAGAGCGCGGCTGTCTCGGCGGCGGCAGCGTGAGAAAACACCTGCCCGGGCGGAGAATGCTGAGTCGACTGAGTAATTATCTGGCGGCGAGCTTTATCGACGATTAGGGCTTATTAGGAGACGACCGCAGCCGCCGTCTCCGCTACTGCCTGCTACCGATGGTACCTATACTGGAGACGGAATTCAGGGAGTGGGCTGGAGTCGCCGTGTATCACGGGAAGCAGCAGGATCAGCATCGGAAAGCTGATTTTACCGTGTATGACAATGTGCTGAGATTACCACATACATACCAGTACTGCAACAATATTGGCCTCGCTTATCTGGACGGTTTTGTCAGTTCTATCTGAAGGTGTGTTTTTAACAGGGAACATCACAACCACGTAACTCACAACCACGTAACTCGTGTGTGCCAATGAACACCGTGTCTCAATAAATTATGTCCCACGCATGTCCCGAACATGTCACCAGCTTAAATTAATGGTACCTACTGGCTACTACCTGTGTAATATGTATGCTAATGAAGGTACCCTCATTAACCAAGGGGCGGGCGAGGGAGGAGACGTCTCACAAATCGACGCTCAAAGCAGCACGTGCAACGTACCCGGGCTTGTTATGATTCGTGTGATAGCAAATTTCCTCATTTCGCGTAGATGCCTATAAAACCCATACACGCATATTGGGAGCATAAGTGATGTTTGCCTTGTTGAAACGGCCAATAATAACGGAGGTAATCGTGAACGCAGGAATTATGTTGATGTGGGGGGGGGGGGGGGCAGGATTTCAGCATGCCAAATAGTACCCAGCCTAAAATCCTGCCCCACTCCAGAATTCTGCCTGATTTGAGCTTATCGTTTTTGATTATATTATTCCACCACTATATTATTCCGCCACTAACCACACATAACTACAGGTATCTACAGACTTAATTTCCCTTGTTAGGCGTTTGGCTTTCAAAGTGTGTGAATTCCTGAAAATAATTGATAGACCTGGCCCTTGCAGGTACGAAAAGAGCAGCAGTAACACACGCATAAAGTATAGACTGCGGGAGGTACTTATATTGCACCAAGAATAAATACTACCAATTCAACTTCTTTGTCCTTAACCCGCCATTGACTGGGGGGATATCCCCCTCCCCCCTCCGATGAACTTTCACAATAGCTAAAAAACCAACAGCACCATCGACGGGAAACTGTAAAGTACCTTCTACATAAATGTTACGTCTCCTGTGCAAACTGCTGTGTGCAGACGAGTTTGACGAAACAAAATCAGTTAAGCGTCGTACAAATCCATATTTTTAGAACAAAATACAATGAAAAAAGGTTCGAAGATTACAAATGGCAAGGGCTACAAAATGGCTATCTCGGATTGTTGAAAATTTGTTTTTGACCCCCAAAAACTCAAAAAACGATTTTTTAAAAGACAAAATGCCAACAAAGTCAAATTTTCCAAAGGTATTAAAAACAAACGGAAAGAACCACATATGGACAATTCCCAAACCAAATTTAAAACAATATCACCATTTTTGACTGACTTATATGGGTCAGTCAAAAATGGGTTATAGGGTTATAAAGTATAAGTAACTCGTGACGTATTTTTTAAATTGTCTTTTTCGGTTTTAAGCTACTAACAATAAACGTCACCACTGCATTTCCGAGGCGAAACTGGTCCAGAAACATGCCTTTTTATTTTAAACATGACTTTAGACCTTATGTGACCTGACCTTGACCTGAGCTTGACACCAACTTGACTTAATGAGGTAAAGTGGTTAATAACTATCACTATCGAATTCGCCATGTAAAATAATCCATAAATCACGTGTCGCATGATTTCGTAGATCTTTTGCGCATTGTAACCTTTTGTGACTTGACCTTAACCTTGACCTTTGCCAACAATCTCACTTAAGCTGATGCGGGATGTGTATTATACCTTTGAGAGCACTTAGGGCGACAATGGTCGCAATCGAAGGCTTTGGATGGAAAGCATGACCCATACACTCAAATACCTCAATTTTGACGTTTGACCTGACTGTGACCTGTGACATCGATTTGAAAATTTCGAGTTTAATTTAGATTCGCCTCATTGAGAGCTTTCGAATGCCGCCTTGCGCGTCTCACTGCGATCATTGCTTCGTAAGGCAACCAGGGGGGCCATATTCGCCACCCAATAAATGGCGTTCAGCTGAGACCCCCAGTCAGTGGCGGGTTAAAAGGACTGAAACGTCTCAAGTTCGACTGAAAATAATTCAAATTAGTGGTTAAATAAATTCAGAGATTGTTTTTTGTTCCAAAACATTTATCATCTTGATGTTTTTTTTTTAAAATTCAGTGGCATGCTGCAGATGAAAAATCGAGATCTTCTCATACATATCGTTTTGCCCCCCGCCCCCCCCCCCCTGCCATTTAAGGAGGCCCCCCATGCTCCAAAGACCCCCTTCTCAAATAGAGACGCTTTTATTTTGAGGAGAGAAAAACTCCGTGTGAGGGGAGGTAAGGAGGCCCTCTCGTGTGGGGAAGGAGCCCTCCCATTTGCAAAAATGCAACCCCACCGTCTGTAAAGTAGGCCCTCCCATGAGGAAAGGGCCGCTGGAGACCAGAGGGACCCTCTGGAAACCAGAAAGGAACCTCAGGAAGCCAAATGGGCCCTCAAGACGACGGAGAGGGTCCTATAAAAGTGAGAGGGCGCCTGGAGGCTAGAGGGGGCCCTGGAGGCCAGAGGAGGCTCTCTAGAGGCCATAAATGGCCCCCTAGACGCCAGAGCGGGCCCTATGAAGGTCGGAGAAACTCTCTATACGCCACATAGGCCCATATAGGCCAGAGGGGCCCCTAGAGGCCAGATGGGTCACTGGAGGTCAGAATGACCCCTGTAGGCCAGAGGGAGTCCTATGGGGATCAAAAGGGGCACTGTAAAGGTTAGACGGCCCCCTGGAGGTCAGAGGCAGCCCGTTGAGGGTGAGGGTCCCTCTGGAAGCCATATAGGCCATACGAAGGTCTATGGGAGACTATGGCGGCGAGTGGTGCTGATTGCTGAGTTGTGCTGCGCCCGTCACTAGCTGATCCAGGGGGGGGGGGGGGGCAGGGGCTAAAGCCCCCCCCCCCCTCCATCCTAAGCTCGACAGGGGCGGCAATAGAAATTAGCCCCCCCCCCAAAAAAAAAACAACGCTGAAACTGGCGATGAAAAATGGGTACCTACTGTCTGCGAAAAAAATAACTTCTTGCGAAAGAAATATTGTTTTTTTACCTCGTTCGTGTTTCCTCTATTTTGTAGGATTTTGGTAGCAGTAGGGATAGGGAAAGTGGCGCGTCTGACGCTATTTTGGAGTGATTCACAACCAACGTAAGTTATAATTTTTCCACGCAGCGTCACAGCCTTTGGTCTCCTGCTGCCTGCTCGGTGGCAGAGGAGCGTGTCAGTGAATTTCCTTGTATTACTGGCGGATCCATAGGGAGGGGGCGACAGGGGCAAAATCCCCCCATCCCAAGCTCGACAGGGGCGGCAATATAAATTATCCCCCCCCCCCCCTCCCCAAAACAAAAACAAACAAAAATGGTTGAAACTGGCGATTAAAAAATGGGTACCTACTTACTGCCTGCGAAAAAATAACTTATTGCGATTTTTTTTGGCCTCGTTCGTGTTTCCTCTATTTTGTAGCATTTTGGTAGCAGTAGGGATAGGGAAAGTGGCGCGTCTGACGCTATTTTGGAGTGATTCACAACCAACGTAAGTTATAATTTTTCCACGCAGCGTCACAGCCTTTGGTCTCCTGCTGCCTGCTCGGTGGCAGAGGAGCGCGTGAGTGAATTTCCTTGTATCACTGGCAGATCCATGGCGGGAGGGGGAGGCAGGGGCAAAATCCCCCCCCCCATTCCAAGCTCGGCAGGGGCGGCAATATAAATTAGCCCCCCCTTTTCTCAAACGTGTTTCCAATTTTTCGCTATGCTATTCTTACGTGCAAGGACGTGTCAATTAAGTGCACAAATAAAATTGAGGAATATTTGCCTCCAAATATCTCAAATTTTGTCATTTTACATGCTACTTTATATAAAAAATATGTTATTGGCCAATAACTTTTGACAATACAACTAGAATGGTACGGTAAACGTGTTCTCATCAAGACGAGTTTAATGCTCGAGTTGAATGCATGACCTCTTTCTGACATTTGATGATCTTGACCTTAAATTTCGAAGTTAGTATTTTTTTTATATTTTGAATCTTTTTTGGATACCCAAGCCAAATGTATTTCTTATTTTTGACTTTATCATTGTTAAGTGTAAAGAACTGTCGTTCAAAGAGAAAATACAATTCATGATTATTTGGCTTCAAATATGCTAAATTTGGTCATTTTATGTTTTTTTTGTGAAAAAATGTTATTCCCCAATAACTTTTGACTGAATAAAGATAAAAAGGTTAAATAGATACCATTTTGTTATTTTCGTCAAGATTCGTTGAATGATATGCAGTATGACCTCTTTGTAACATTTGGTGACCTTCACCTAAGGTCAATGTCAAGGCTCAAGATTCGGTTTCCAATTGTGGCCTATGTGGCGATGCTATATATATTAAAACTTGTCTTGTTGCGAGGAATTCGATTGTGCTTAAATACCGCCTGATCGTCCATGTCAACTTTTGAATTCATTTTAATTTGAATGTCGAATTGTAACATCATAACTTCCTTCTCGGTGTAAAGAAAGCCCGAAAATGTCTCAGTTTGCTTTATAATCATCAACGAATGGGTAATTATTTGAATACCAATGAGTTCCTATCTTCAAGACAAGTTCAAAGATATATAAAATCGCCGTGTAGGTCAAATTTGGAAAGGTGACCTTCCTTACGCCGTGACCTTGACCTTAGGTCAAGGTCATCAAATGTCATGAAAAGGTCATGCTGCACAGCATTCAACGCGTCTTGATGATAACAACAACATGACGTTTACCGTGCCCTTCTAGCTTTATTCAGTCAAAAATGATTAGCGAATAACTTATTTGTATATAAAATAGAATGTACAATGACAAAATTTGAGATATTTGGAGACAAATATCCATCAATTTTATTGTTGCACTTAATTGACACGTCCTTACACGTAAGTATAATATAGCGAAAAATATAACCTAAGTCCGCAAAAGGGGAAAATGGGGGCACCCTTTAGGTCATATGGAGGCTCCTGGGGCCCGGAAGGCCCCCAGTGAAATTACCCCCCCCCCCCCCCGTATTG
>JAXIVJ010010862.1:0-37500 GCA_036785665.1 Chirona hameri | reverse complement strand
GTAATTAGCTGTACGTTTGAGGAAGGTAGGTAATAGTGTATTTAGCTGTACGTTTGAGGAAGGTAGGTAATAGCGTAATTAGCGGTACGTTTGAGGAAGGTAGGTAATAGCGTAATTAGCTGTACGTTTGAGG
The DNA here is from genome assembly GCA_036785665.1 of Chirona hameri. Taxonomy (NCBI): domain Eukaryota; kingdom Metazoa; phylum Arthropoda; class Thecostraca; order Balanomorpha; family Balanidae; genus Chirona; species Chirona hameri. Next base: position 37,367 of record JAXIVJ010010862.1, on the reverse strand, counting down.
AAGGTAGGTAATTGCGTAATTAGCTGTACGTGTGAGGAAGGTAGGTAATAGTGTAATTAGCTGTACGTTTGTGAAAGGTAGGTAATAGCGTAATTAGCTGTACGTTTGAGTTTTATCGTTTATGATATGACCATAGGACGTCATGAAATGTCCTTGCCTTTTGGTAGTTACTTCTCCCATGCCAGTTGATGGACGCAAAAAGACCAAAGCAGTCGTCGCGCACTAAAACCCCACCAAACAAACAACAATGTACCAGTTGATAATAAGGTGTAGGTCGCTTGCAAGAGACGGTTTGAATAAAAATGTTGCGCTATGTCGATCAGAACATATAATATGTCATAACCCACAGGATTCTCCTCTCTACATTTCGCGAACGATTATGTCTATATCATGCAATATTCACGATGAAACACAATCGATTTAGTTTCTTAATTTGCGGTTATAGCGAAGGAAAATGTAGAAGCAATTGAAGATATGTCTTTTAGAAACTTAATTTAGGCGTCATAGAATGTATTCCAAATGTTACACGCCAGATTAAATAATTAAATAAAATCGACCATTTCGTAGTTTGTATTTCATCTGGCTGCAATGCACTCAAAACTACGGCGCACACTGTCGGCATCTAGTACACATAAACTACGCTTCTGCAAACTGTAAAGTACAAACACACGATTTAGCTTGAAGAAGAGTTCGGTGGGGCTCTGTAGAGGGATCTGGAAGGATTCCAGAGACTGCTGTGAAGGTGGTACGGAGAGGCCCCACAGGGTGACCTATGGACCTCTGATATACAAAATATCACTGGCCCATGGTACGCGAATTGCTTCGGTAGCGTCAAAGTGACCTTGAGCGAAATGGCACGATACGCGGAGGGGGAGGGAGGGGAGGGAGGGCGAACGGTCATGACCCTGCCCCCTCTCCAATTGCGCAGTACGTGGTGAAGACATGCCTCGATGTCACGCTTTATGTTTTGCTTGGCGACAAGTAGGGCAAAGTCTAAATGAGCCTAGTTTAGACTCTACCAGCCGGTAAGAGTTTTTTTGTGTTAATCTTAATGTTCAATGCTTAAAGGGACTGCCCCACCTTTCCGAAAGTTATCGAATCACACTTAATTGTATGTCTACATGTTAGGCGAGGTCAGCTGAACATGTTCGTGAACTTTTTTCCGATAAAAATTGCTTATCTTGGAAGATATCCAACTTTTAGTTTTAAGCGGATAGTTGGGTTGGTGACGTCATATTATTATTTTTTAATAACAGGGAAATCTTTTTTGCTGCCAAATGTATGGCACAATTTTGTGTCGATATCTATTGCGCAGAAAAAGCGAACCACCCGGTGTCTAGATTGGTTAGCAATATCAGCTGGAGTTGTTGCAGCAGTTGGCCGCCAGGGACCGCTAATGAGCAAGGGTGTTATGACGTCGCAAGCAATTGGTACCACTAAATATTGATTATTTATTTATTTATAAATGAATACATATTTAGCGTTAAATATTTAACTGGTGCCATTTGCTTGCGACGTCATAACACGCTGTCTCACTAGCGGTCCCTGGCGGCCTACAGCTGCATAAACTCCAGCTGATAGTGCTAGCCTCTAGATTGCGAACCACCCGGGGATCGAGAAATGAAAGACGAAAATATTATAAGGTTGCCCTTAAAACAAGTCGACTATCATTACAAGTTGGGTAAAGAGAGACGATGCTGTCGGTTTAGAGGCCCTATTAAAATACACATGACCCTTATTTTTTTAGAGATGTCAAAATCAAACTCGATTATCTTTTTGATTAGATCATTGTGGTTGTTTTAACTGCTACCATACTTAATTGCAATGCCAAGTCATCAAAATGGCTATCTCAACTCAAATATAATTTTAAGGTGGGATAGTCCCTTTAAAGACTTAATCCGGCATTAAATGGGGTATCAGCCGAACACCATTGACTGGGGGGGGCGTTAAACGCCCCCCCCCCCCCCCTGGGTATCTTCCGAACCAATGATTGCAGAGAGACGCGCACGGCGGCATTCGAAAGCTCTCAATAAGACAAATTCAAATACTGCTTAAAAATTTCAAAGTGAGGTCAAATGTCAGGTCACGGTCAGGGAAAATGTCAAAATCGCCGTATTTTAGTTTATGAGCCATACTTTCCATCCAAAGCCTTCGATTACGACCATGATCACCCAAAGTGCTGCCAAAGGTTTGATAAACATCCCGCATGAGCTAAAGTGAGATTGCTGGCCAGATTTGGCCTTGGCCAGTTTGCTGGCCAAGGTCAAGGTCAGGTCACAAAAGGTCGCTATGCTCAAAATATCTACGAAAGTCATGCAACACATGTTTTATGAATTATTACCCACGTATAATTTGATAGTGATGGTGATTTTACCACCTGACTTCATTTGCGTGCAGTTAATGTCAAGTTCAGGTCAAGTTCAGGTCAATGAAGGTCAACATTTTTAATTGATAAATATAAATAAAAAGGTATATTTATAGATCAATTTTGTATCTGAAATACAGTGGTGCCATTTATTTGTCTGTATCTGGTCAATAGAAATCAAAAAAAGCAATTTGTAAATATGACATCATGAGTTACCAATACTTGATATGCCATAAGTCAGTCAAAAATGGTGATATCATTCTGAAATGTGATATGGTAGTTTCCCATATGTGGTTCGCTGACATATATTCCGGCGTTTTGAATATCTTTGACAAATATGGTTTTGTGGGTATTTTCCAAAAAAACAATTGAGTTTGTGGGGGTCAAACACCAAACTTTTCAAATATCCGAGATAGCCATTTTGTAGCCCTTGTCATTTTCTATCTTTTGGCCTTTTTTTATTGCATTTTTCTCAAAATATGGCATTTGTACGGTCTGTTACATGTTAGCTGATTTTGGTGTAAAACTCGTGTGTAGTGACGTCACTAAATTGGCTATAACTAAAAAAAATCGACAACATTTCTTTATTTTTCACAGAAGACGTAAACGTGATTTATAAGAAAGTATCCGAAGTTTCACGTTGATAGCGCTATTGGTTTCTGAGCTATTACGAAAATTCCTAAGGGGGCGTTAAATGCCCCCCTCCCAGTCAACGGCGGGTTAATAAGGCTCATTAACCTCGCCTGTGCAGCGTCCGATCCCCCCCCCCCCCCCCCCCCTAGCGTTTCGCCCCTCATTGAGCTGGAGCTTCGATTCAAAACGAGCGTGTTGCTTGTCACGAGAGGAAGCCATTGACACCCGATTGTAAGGTCCTAGATCATCAGGTGACCTCTGAGGTCATATCAATGACCCAAAAGTCAACCAAATTGTAAATGCTTATAAATTGAATTTAATCTAGCTAGAATCGCAAATCAGCATATAATTATGTTAAATGGGTCCCAAATTTGAAATCAAGGTCACAAAATGTCCTAGAAACTGACAAATTCCAAAAAGGTCATGTCAGGTCATTTGAGGTCAGTGACCTTGGTTGACCTGTGGGGGTGCATGACCCCAGTGGAACATATAGTTATGTAAAATGGATCCCATATTTGAAATCAGCGTCACACAATGTCCTAGAAACTGCCAGAGGCCAAAAAGAATTAATATGAGGTCATCGGAAGTCAGTGACCTCGGTTGTCCTCTGAAAAGGTCAATCGAGGTCACAATGTAAATAGAAACCACAATTACCACCTGGAAACACCTGTGCATATGCTCCTGACAAACACTCGGAAACTGCACAAGTTTCGAGGATCAATACTACGGGACGCCAGTTGCGCCTGACATGACCTTGAAAACCAGGTCATAGGCCACAGGTCATGCGATCTACAAGTTCAAAATTTGCCGAATATGTGTTAAATTGTTCACAAGTAGTTTTATCACAATAGGTTGGTATTTACGCGAGTTATTCCCGAAAACCCGAGGGGGTGCCATCCACCCCCCCCCCCCCCCCCCCCCCCCCCCCCCCCCTGAACTGGCGAGGGTTAAGGCTGCGATTAAGGTTCGCTGCACAGAAAAAGGCTGCGATTCGTGAATCGAAAAATCATTACGCATGATCGTCAACTTCATTTTCGGCCGAAAACTACCTCTCCGAGAATAGGCACAGCGCTCACAACAACGACACGAAGATTAAACTATAAATGTTTGTCTGTTATCCATGAACCATTTCGAGGTCAAAAGCGCACAATGTAAACATAGACATCGTCTGGCAAATTTAACGCGAATGGTAACGTTTTTACCCGTTGTACTTACTAATGTTTTTATTACCGAGCGGGCGCGAAGCGGCCGTGAGGTTTCTCATCAACTTACTAGACACATTTACATTTGACCCGGCCCGAACCGGCCCGACACGGCCCGACACGGCAACTACTGCTCCGATTGAGATGGGGTTTTCACCATTGGATAGGACAATCAAATAAATTTTGTTTTTGGTATGGTGCGTTCTGATAGGGGTGGTACACAGCGCGTGGCACACGCAAAAGTCGAAATGAACCCAAATCATTCTTGATCGAAAATGCCTTTATTGATCTAAGCATTAATTTATACGATGAAACAAGCAGCGCTCAGGATGTAGTCCCTTTTGGCGGATTCGAGAAAAGAGATCATGAACAATTTAAAGGAAATAATTCACCTTCAACATGGGGTTTTGAACTGAGATAGCAGTTGTGTAGCCCCAGTTGGGAAACCCCTATTTGCAAGTTTTCTTGACTGAAAAGACTCTCCAGCCGAAGCCGAATATATTTGATTTTTTGGCGAAGGAATGCGGTGCCTACGAAAGAATGTGGTGCTTACGATAGACTGGGCAGAGGCTATACAGCTAACCAATCAGCTTGCATGCTGTGCTAGCAAGCAAACCGCCGGCCGCCGGTTGGCACTTCTCTAATGCGAGTCTATCCTTACGCGACTACTTTCGAATCTGATTGGCTGAGCCATTTTTTTTTCTTCATTCGCGTGACGTGAGGACCCTGACTCAGAGAGTATGTATATAGCTTTGATAAAATTAATAATGTACGACCTTCTGTCCTGAATCGGCGCGATGTATGGCCATTTTTGACAATATAAAAATAAATTGTATTAACAAACATAATAAAATCGTGTTTGGAAAGGAAAAAAAATCCCAAGGTAAACTATTTCCTTTAATACAACTTAATTTGTATGTTGGCATGCATGGAGGCCTGGCAATTTGTATGGAGGACTAAAAGGACTAAAAGGACTATGTGTTACTACCACGTGTGTTCCCGTACCGTGTCATATTTCAAACCTGTTTTAGCTTTACCAGAGCGCGCCCGCTCGGTCATCGCCCAAAAAGGCGTTTTACCTAGTATTATTTCAGATCATATCGTTTATATGTAAATATGTCTGTTTTGTTGCATTGCATATGATTCAGATTGAGCTGCGATCGCTTAGTGTATTATGATGCTTTGAAATGAGGCAACTGCTATAGGGTGCGATGGGGAATAAACTGCTCTCCGAATACCGTTACCATCGTGTGTATAAATGGCATTCTGTGCTCGCTAAAAACGTATAGTTGTTGTTTCGGCGGGATGTGCGCTTAGGATTTAAACGTAACCATTTGCATGACCGCAAACAATTAGTCCGATAATTTTGTTATAAATATAAGCGCTAGTGCATTTCAGCAAACTTGCGTCCCTAGGACGCACCTCCGCCCGCCGTGTCAATGACATTAGACTAAACGACCAGTGTAACCGATAACGTCGAAGAAAATAACCAGCGAAACTGTGGCCCGCCCTCTGAGCGGTCCACATCCACAAGGATATGATAACATTAATTAGAGGAACTGTAGCGTAATAAGTAACTGCAGAGGAGCAGACGTAATAGTCGCATCAGAGATTCCAGCATAATTACCATAATAATATACTGAGATAATAGATACCATAATCATACCAGCAGAGGGACTTCGGGTAAACGGCGTCAACTATGTCGCGGTAACGAGGCCTGCCACGATGGCCATGGTATGCTCGATACCGCGGCGCAGTTACCGTATCTCTGCATACCATGGTATCGAGCACGAGTATACCATGGTATCGAGCACGAGTATACCGTGGTATCGAGCACGAGTATGCCATGGTATCGAGCACGAGTATACCGTGGTATCGATCACGAGTATACCATGGTATCGAGCACGAGTATACCGTGGTATCGATCACGAGTATACCGTGGTATCGAGCACGAGTATGCCGTGGTATCGAGCACGAGTATGCCGTGGCATCGAGCACGAGTATGCGAGCACGAGTATGCCGTGGTATCGAGCACGAGTATACCGTGGTATCGATCACGAGTATACCGTGGTATCGAGCACGAGTATCCCATGGTATCGAGCACAAGTATACCGTGGTATCGAGCACGAGTATGCCGTGGCATCGAGCACGAGTATGCGAGCACGAGTATGCCGTGGTATCGAGCACGAGTATACCGTGGTATCGATCACGAGTATACCGTGGTATCGAGCACGAGTATCCCATGGTATCGAGCACAAGTATACCGTGGTATCGATCACGAGTATACCGTGGTATCGAGCACGAGTATGCCGTGGTATCGAGCACCAGTATGCCGTGGTATCGAGCACGAGTATGCCGTAGTATCGAGCACGAGTATACCGTGGTATCGAGCACGAGTATACCGTGGTATCGAGCACGAGTATACCGTGGTATCGAGCACGAGTATGCCGTGGTATCGAGCACGAGTATACCGTGGTATCGAGCACGAGTATGCCGTGGTATCGATCACGAGTATACCGTGGTATCGAGCACGAGTATGCCGTGGTATCGAGCACGAGTATACCGTGGTATCGAGCACGAGTATACCGTGGTATCGAGCACGAGTATACCGTGGTATAGAGCACGAGTATGCCGTGGTATCGAGCACGAGTATGCCGCGGTATCGAGCACGAGTATACCATGGTATCGAGCACGAGTATGCCGTGGTATCGATCACGAGTATACCATGGTATCGAGCACGAGTATGCCGTGGTATCGAGCACGAGTATGCCGCGGTATCGATCACGAGTATACCGTGGTATCGAGCACGAGTATGCCGTGGTATCGAGCACGAGTATACCATGGTATCGAGCACGAGTATGCCGTGGTATCGATCACGAGTATACCGTGGTATAGAGCACGAGTATGCCGTGGTATCGATCACGAGTATGCCGTGGTATCGAGCACGAGTATACCGTGGTATCGAGCACGAGTATACCGTGGTATCGAGCACGAGTATGCCGTGGTATCGATCACGAGTATACCGTGGTATCGAGCACGAGTATACCGTGGTATCGAGCACGAGTATACCGTGGTATCGAGCACGAGTATGCCGTGGTATCGAGCACGAGTATGCCGTGGTATCGAGCACGAGTATACCGTGGTATCGAGCACGAGTATGCCGTGGTATCGAGCACAAGTATACCGTGGTATCGAGCACGAGTATGCTGTGGTATCGAGCACGAATATACCGTGGTATCGAGCAAGAGTATGCCGTGGTATCGAGCACGAGTATACCGTGGTATCGAGCACGAGTATGCCGTGGTATCGATCTCGAGTATGCCGTGGTATCGATCACGAGTATACCGTGGTATCGAGCACGAGTATGCCGTGGTATCGAGCACGAGTATACCGTGGTATCGAGCACGAGTATACCGTGGTATCGAGCACGAGTATTGTATATTGTATTGTATACATCATCGGGTCTCTCCACAATTGATTGGGTTATTCTTAGACCCTCGTCACATAGAAGGCAGACGTGGTTCATATACATGACTTTACATGACTAATCGTTCATCTAATCTGCCACTGCACTGCAGGCTTATACTCTATGCACAATTCTACCTTAAACACAAATTTGCATAGACTCATTCTAGACAGTCAATCGAGCAGACAATCTGCAGTTACTCGGTGCTGCGAAGCGACTTGCGGACGTGTGACTTAAAGAGCCTCTGGGACATACCGGACACTCCTCGGTTGATGACAAGCTCGTTATACTGCTTAGCAGCGCGGTACATGTACTGCCTTTTACCGTGGTTCGACTTTACACGAGACAGGGCGAGATTATTTGACTGCCTGGTATCACGGCGACCAATTTCATGGTTGTACACCAGTGACGAACGCATAACCTCAGGTTTCCCGGTCGTCAGTATGCGATGCATCAAACAGAGGTCGAAATACATCACGTATTGATACGCCGATAGCCAGCCTAGTTCCTCGATAACATCAGAGATGTGGTCGTATTTTCTTCGTCCTGATAGCACTCGGGAAGCGAAGTTGAACACTTTTTGGAATTTCGATATGTGAGTAAGGTTCGCACTGCCATACACTTGTGCACAGTATCTCACAGGGGAGAACACCAGCGCATCGATGATCTTTGGTAGAACACTCGGTGGGAGAACCTGCTTGGCATTCAGTATGCATGAGTATGCCGGTACATTTACCTACCACATGAGAAATATGATCCTCGTAGGACAGATAAGGGTCCATGATAACTCCGAGGTTCTTAACTGTTTTGGAGCACTGCAGCGTTTGTTCCATGAACACGATGGGCACTGGGTCCTTGGACTGGCAGATTTGGCGGCGGTCCCCGCACAACAGCTCGGTTTTACTGGTGTTCACCAACATACCATTCTGCATGAAACACGTGCACATCACATCCAACACCGACTCCATTGACCGCTTCATCTCATCCATCACCGTGATATCGAGCACGAGTCGGTGTTGGTATCGAGCACGAGTATACCGTGGTATCGAGCACGAGTATACCGTGGTATCGAGCACGAGTATACCATGGTATCGAGCACGAGTATACCATGGTATCGATCACGAGTATACCGTGGTATCGAGCACGAGTATACCGTGGTATCGATCACGAGTATACCGTGGTATCGATCACGAGTATACCGTGGTATCGAGCACGAGTATGCCGTGGTATCGAGCACGAGTATACCGTGGTATCGAGCACGAGTATACCGTGGTATCGAGCACGAGTATACCGTGGTATCGAGCACGAGTATACCGTGGTATCGAGCACGAGTATACCGTGGTATCGAGCACTTCAATTTTCCTGATTACCTTATATTTGACTTGCCAATGAATGAATGTAACGCTATTTCATTAATAAATAGCGCCGGTAAAATAGCTCCCTTTCTTGCTCTTTTCCAGGTTCGAGTAAACAGTCGCAACTTACAATTTATGTCAGACCCAAATTACCCGAAGTCGTCCCCTTCCCGGAATCGGTCTTGACCGACGGGTGGTTGGGAAAAAATATTGCATTCGTCCGCAGTAACTGCGTACGTCGTCTACTTCGGTCGCTCTGTGACGATGTTTGTCGGCGCCAACTGAGCCTTCCCGGGAACACCACTAATGCCGCCCGTGTGTGGCGGGAAGACTGCGTCTGCAGTACGTCCCTGGAGACGGAAGGCCAGCCGCGCGGCGCCGGCGCTGTCGGCCGCGCGGCGCCGGGGAAATACGTCTGCGAGACTGAGAACCATGGCAACCGAGAGATGTTACGTAAAAAGGAAATTAGGCGCTTAAATTAATAAAATAAATTCAAGCATAGATAACATGTATCGCGTACATGTATGCTGTTAACATGTATCCTGTATCGTGTATCGTTATAACATGTATCGTTAACATGTATCCTGTTTATATATGATTCAAGCATTAATTTCTATGTTTTTATCTCACATATTTCAATATTTATTTATTTAAATTTCAAGAAATTAATATTGGACAAGCAATAAACCATTCTTGATTATTCCTGTAAAGTTCCCTCCATTGTTTATGACATGCGACTAACAAACCATTAATATCGCTCGAGTAATCTAGGTGAAGTCAGTGGCGGATCCAGGGGGGGTCACGGGGGTCATGATCCCCCCCCCCCCTTGGGCCGTGAAGGGGCACCACCGCGCCGGGGCACCAGGAGCAGCACCGCGAGCACCAGGTGCACCAGCGGCACCACAGCGCCAGTGTACCAGGGGCACCACCGAGCCGGAGTACCATGGTGTTACGACTGCGCCGGCGTACCAGGGGCACCACCGGGTACAGATAGGCGGCACTGTGGGGCGAGGGGAGGCACCGGGGCGCCTATTTCCGAAGTGTATATTATAAATCGGCATGCCATGCCCGCCAGCTTTTGAGAAGCTCATATCTCTGCAACCGCACGTCCGATTGACAAGCGGGCTTCTTTGCCGAGCTGCCACCCTAACCTGTTGATGACCAGTGCTGGCGGGCAGGGCATGCCGATCTATAATATACACTTCGGAAATAGGCCACCGGGGCACCGTGCCTCCTCGAATCCAGCAGGGGGAAACTTCGCAAATAGGCCACCGGGGCACCGTGCCTCCTCGAATCCAGCAGGGGGAAACTTCGCAAATAGGCCACCGGGGCACCGTGCCTCCTCGAATCCAGCAGGGGGAAACTTCGCAAATAGGCCACCGGGGCACCGTGCCTCCTCGAATCCAGCAGGGGGAAACTTCGGAAATAGGCCACCGGGGCACCGTGCCTCCTCGAATCCAGCAGGGGGAAACTTCGCAAATAGGCCACCGGGGCACCGTGCCTCCTCGAATCCAGCAGGGGGAAACTTCGCAAATAGGCCACCGGGGCACCGTGCCTCCTCGAATCCAGCAGGGGGAAACTTCGGAAATAGGCCACCGGGGCACCGTGCCTCCTCGAATCCAGCAGGGGGAAACTTCGCAAATAGGCCACCGGGGCACCGTGCCTCCTCGAATCCAGCAGGGGGAAACTTCGCAAATAGGCCACCGGGGCACCGTGCCTCCTCGAATCCAGCAGGGGGAAACTTCGCAAATAGGCCACCGGGGCACCGTGCCTCCTCGAATCCAGCAGGGGGAAACTTCGCAAATAGGCCACCGGGGCACCGTGCCTCCTCGAATCCAGCAGGGGGAAACTTCGGAAATAGGCCACCGGGGCACCGTGCCTCCTCGAATCCAGCAGGGGGAAACTTCGGAAATAGGCCACCGGGGCACCGTGCCTCCTCGAATCCAGCAGGGGGAAACTTCGGAAATAGGCCACCGGGGCACCGTGCCTCCTCGAATCCAGCAGGGGGAAACAATGGCCTGGTGCCGCCATGAAATCACAAGCAGTGGTAGCTGGAAAACATTTTTGTCACGAAATGATGCTAAATTATAATTGCTACATTATTCAAACACAAATTGCCCTTTATGCCTCCCGTCCCTTGGGCTATGAAGGGGCACCAACGTGGCTTTATACCAGAGGCAACAACATATCGGACTCGAGGGGCCCTGGCGGGCTTTTTTATAATGTGGTTCATGGCTGGAAATCCATGAAACGTATTTGAAACTGGTGAACAACTGCAACCAAGCTGTTAGAATTTTGTGAGAAGAAAGTAAAAAAATATAACAATTGTAAAATATATAAAAAATATAAAAAATATAACCGCGGCGAAATTCCTTCTATCTTTCTTGGCGGTGGAAGAATCTCATTAAATGGCTGCATTGGTGTCCTTGGGCTGGGTAGATAGAACTTTCGAATTTTTGAGGGCCTAGTTATCTAGACCCAAAAATAAAGCAAAAAATCCGCGCCGCTACGCGGCGCAAATCAATCAGTGTTTTATATTCCAGTACAAAAAGGTATAATATGGACTTACACATTGGCGGCCGCAGGGCAAGGCCTCCTCTAACATGTTAACTGGGGACGCGCAGCCCCCCCCCCCCCCCCCCCCAGTGAAGCAGCTAGCCCCCAGTCGAGCTGAAATCGGGTCACTGGGGGCCCAGGTAATTGTTATCGTGTTCGTATAATAGCGACATACTCGAATCGGCGAAAGATAAACCTTTAATTGACGCAGATCTAAAGAAAAAGAACGATTAACTAAGTGAATAAGACTCGATGGTAATTTGTTAAAAAATACCACTTCAGTTTTAGTGCGGAAAAGTACCTATTCTGACTGGTGTTCTGACAATATAAGCAATTTCACGATATCATCCCATCTCCTGACAGTTACGCGGCATGTTCGGTAGGGGACGCCAGGCAGTGATTTGTGATGCTGGACTGATAGCTGGCATTTTTCGACATTCAGTTCGACCATTGGCGGCGGATTGTAGTTGCAGGGGGGCAAAGCAATCTCCTAGGTGTCAGGGCCTTTTTGAGACTGTGGGCCCTTCCTGTGGTCAGCCGGTCAGAGGTCTAAGGAAGCCATCGGCGGGTCTTGATAAGGTATTTCAACTGGTCAGAAAGAGGCATCGGTCAGACTTTTACAGTGCCCTGGGTCCTATGCCCTCAGTGACCGGTCATATGTCCTCGGCCGGTCTGAGAAGGCATTTTACAGACCTACCTGAGAGCTTGGTCAAAGAGGTCCCAGACGGGTCACAAGAGACCTCGACCTACCTAAGAAGGCCCTCGACTTGTGTAAAAGCTCAATTTATAGCCAGCCTGAGAGTTGCATAGGCCGGTTTGAGAGGCCCTGGGCCAGTCTAGGAGGGTCTTACAAGATACAAGATGTGTATTAAATCAATGATCCACTTGAAATAATCGTGTGGCTTTTCACACTGAGGAGTCACAACGTAAGACATGGCAATGCGAAAATGGGTGAAATACGTACAGGAACCTATCGGTGCAATGGAGAAAAAGAAACACAAATAATGCTAAACAAAGACTTTTAAAAATAAGAACACATTCGCATCGGTCTGAATGATCGTGTAAGCTCAATAGTTCAGAACGACCTTCTTCAGTGCGCGACGCGTACAAATGCTCCCATCTGCGAGTACGTTCATGTCATTCACAAACTTAACACCGCGGTAGCATAACCGCCGCCTGGCCGCCTCCGTTTGCATGCGCGGTAGCGAGAGCAGGTGCGCCGAGCGGGTGTCGCGCCCGTGAATGTCACGCTGCCTTAGCTAGTCTGAGAGCCTGCGCCTGATCCGAGACGGTATTTTCTCAATCTGAGACTGCCTTTTGTCGGTCTGAGAGGTCCCTTGGTCCGTTTGAGAGGGCCCTCAGGTCGGTCTGAGATGGCCGACCTGAGAGTCGGACCTGAGAGGGCCCTAGGCCGATCTGGAGGTCCTCTTTCAGACTTCTGAGGGCCCTACGGCGGCCCGAGAAGGCCCTCCGGCGGCCCGAGAGGGCCCTCGGTTGGTCTGAGAAGGGTACTGAAAGTTTGGTAACGATACTGGCAATACCTAGTCAATGAAATATTGCAAGTACGGAGAAGGGAGGCAAAATAGACCCACCGTATCGCGTGTATTAAAGGAAATAGTTCACCTTCAACATGGGTTTTGAACTGAAATAGCAGTTTTGTAGCACGTGTTGAGAAATCCTTATCTGGAACTTTTATTGGCTGAAAAGACTCTCCAGCCGAAGATATTTGACTTTTTGGCGAAGGAATACGGCGCATATATGATGTACCGTACCGTCTGAAAGTGCCAGCACTGCCATGGAGCATGCGCAGACCAATAATGCACACCATAACATTAATCATTTACGACCTTCTGTCCTGAATTGGCGCGATGTAGGACCATTTTTGAAAATAAAAAAGAAACTGTAGTAAAAAATATAATAAAATCGTGTTCTGAAAAATTTCCCGAAGGTGCCTTTAAGTTAACTGAATCCAGAGCCGGGGAAATCCATGTAGTTCATAATTTGGGGTTTTAGATCTTTTGGGTTAAGGTGGCGGATCGTGGTGGATCGAACCCAGGGGCGGTGGAAGCGGAGGCAGGGGAGCCGCTGTCTCCCACTCAAGCAATTGGGAGGCAAACATACGATATTTCTCCCCATAACATCTCAAGTGGGACCAGCCGAAAGGCATAATTTTATAGAAGAAAAACCGGTTAGTAGGGCAATACGTAAGGTCACATCAGGCATGGCATGGACCTTCTCAGACCAGCGCTGCGTCTGTTAAAGGGAATGTTTCACCTTTGTATTGGTTTTGAACTGAGATAGCCATTATCTTTGGCCGTTATTGAAATGTCGAAAATACTAAGGTCATTTCCCCAAAACTTAGCCGTTTTTAAGCAATTCAATTTATAGTTTGAAAAATGGGGTATAGGCTAGTGCCGCCGCTGATTGGCTGACAGCGACTGTTTCAGTCAATCCCACTTTGTCAGCCAATGAGCGGCGGTCTATAACTCAATAATGACGTCATCGTCCCAAATTTAATTCTTAATTTGTATAAAGTTAAGTGACTTTTCGGAGAACAAATATCACCATCGTTTTCAGCAGCACTTATTTCATATTTTCGACTACAACCAACGTATATTTTACAACTTTCAGAAAGGTGAAACATTCCCTTTAAAGGAAATAGTTCACCTTCAACATTAGTTTTAAACTGAGATAGCAGTTTTGTAGCCCGTGTTGAGAAACCCCTATCTGCAAGTTTTCTTGACTGAAAAGACTTTCCAGCCGAATATATTTGATTTTTTGGCGAAGGAATGTGGTGCTGGCGAAAGAATGTTGTACTGGCTCTAGTCCGGGCAGAGGCTATACCATCAGCCAATCAGCTTGCAGCTGGTGCTAGCAAGCGAACGCCGGCCGCCAGTTGGCACATCTCCAATGCGAGTCTATCCTTACGCGACTACTTTCGAATCTGATTGGCTGAACCATTTTTTACATTCGCGTGATGTCAGGACTCTGACTCAGAGAGTATGCATATAGTTTTGATAAACAATACAAATTTACGACCTTATTTCCTGAATCGGCGCGATATAAGACCATTTTTGACAATATAAATATAAATTGTATTAAACAATATAATCAAATCGTGTTCGGTAAAAAAAATCAAGGTGAACTATTTACTTTAAGACGAGTCGAGACCCATAGCCAGAGGCAGGGGCCATTGAGGGGGAGGCATCGGGGTCATGCCCCAAAACGATTGAAATTCGACCGAAACATACGCATTTACTGATATGAAATAAAACTTTAACACCTTGTATAAGGGAAAGTTTATTTTAGTTCAGTCCAATGTAACATTGGCGAAATCCGATGAGTTTTTTTCATTGTGTAAAACTTTTTGTTATCTGCACCCAAAACCAACTTTTGACCGTTTTGGCTCCGACAGTTGGGCATCTCAGGCCTGGCAAGGGCGCCCTCAATTCAATTTTCAGATGTCGGAATAAATCACCACTGACCTGCCTGTCAATCAACTATCTCTGATCGTTGGTTATATAAAGTTCCGAAACATAGAACCAATTCATTAAAAAAATATTATTTTATGAGGACTTAAACCTTAGGGAATGTTTCACCTTTCTGAAAGTTGTCAAATATACGCTGGTTGTAGTCGAAAATATGAAGTAAGTGCTGCTGAAAATGATGGTGATATTTTTTTCTCTCGAAAAGTCACTTAACTTTATACAAATTAAGGTTTTAAATTTGGGATGATGACGTAAATATTGAGCTATAGACCGCCACTGATTGGCTGACAAAGTTGGATTGGCTGGCAAAGTGGCTGTCAGCCAATCAGCGGCCGTCACTAGCCTAGACCCCATTTTGCAAATGCGAAATTAAATTGCCTAAAAACGGCTTAAGTTTTGGGGAAAATGACCTTAGTATTTTCGATATTTCAATACGGTCAAAGATAATGGCCTATATCAGTTCAAAACCAATTACAAAGGGGGAAACATTCCCTTTAAGATAAATGATGGTGACTTGCACGGTGAATGTGCGTAAAGGACTTGATGGTCGTGTCTTTAAAACTAACCGGCTTATGACTTCCAAGGAAAAAATGAGTCACTTTTTGAGCTATTTAGTATGCTTTACGTATGTCATTTTGCAATGATCGATGATAATATCATTCGATGAGTACCCTATCGATGAGACAAACACAATGGTGAAATCCGTTTTACTCTATAATGTTTGTTTTATTTGCAATTATTGACAACATTCAAAGCAAGTTACTAAACAAACATGTTTGTTTAGGAACTTGCTTTGAATGTTGTCATTGATTGCGAATAAAACTATCATGTCTGATACATTACATATATAATGTTTCTATCGAAAGGTATTCCTTCAAAATAATTCGGCGATTTTTAGAATGTTTCAAACTGGATTATCTGAATTATCTGGATTATCCTAAACCTAAACTGTTTACCTGAGGTAAATTATGATGCAACTCGAGTGACAGCAAATTATATGATCTTTCGAACGTTTTTTTTTCGGCGCGACGCTAACTCTTTTAGTTATCGAGATATATACGGTTTTAGCAAGAGCACTCATATATAGCCGAAATTTGATCTTTGGTGACCTCTGGTGACCTCAATATTGACTTGACCCCTAAAAAAGACCGATATACTTTCGATAGAGCTTGTCTCGGGCTATCTAACAACGTTTTTTCACTTTTCGCTTCGTTGCGTGGTTTTCTAGATCTTGGGGGGGACGAACTCCCCCCCAAGATCTGGAAAACAAATACACTGCATTGTGATACGAGGGTTTCTTACAACACAATAGAGTCATATATTAATAAGAGGCATAAAATGTCAATAATAGATGAAGTTGCATCTAAGAAACAAATGATTAAAATTGGCGTCCCACAGGGTTCAATGTTAGGTCCACTTTTATTTATTCTCTATATTAATGACATCAACAATACAACAGACATAGGTACCTTTTACTTATTTTCTATTGATATACGGTAATTTGTATTCAAGCTAGAAATGTGGAAGAGCTCCAAATAAAGATTAATTAATTAATTCCAAAAAAAAATAACGAGTGGTTCCATGTAAAGATATTATCACTAAATGCATCAAAGACAAATTACCAAATATATTAAAGATCGGTGACGTGACAAGATCTTGACATAGTAGTATTTGATACACCAATCACGAGAAAACATGCATTAAAGGGAATAGGTCGCCTTGAAAGTTGTCTTGAAATTCAACCATACGGTGCATCTTGAGCTCAAAACTACGAATATGGCTTTGGTTTGGACAACTGATGGATATATGTGGAAAAAGAAGTAAGTTTCTCTTTGTATTTCACGAGAAATCGTACGATAGCAGCTGGCGTTCTGGCTCCGCCCCGCTCCGCCTGACGCCAAGTACAGTCTCTGACAAGGGGCCGCCGCGCGCCCGGGCGGCTGAGCGGATATTAACGAGGCGCCGTAATTAGATACTACGTGCCAGAGAGTGTAACTACCTCCGGCGCCCGCCCGGCGGAGGTAGGGACCTACTACCGAAGAGGTTTCGGGGAAATGAAACTTTGTCTTCTAAAAGGGGCAAACTAATCCTGTGTCGAAATTACTTAACGTAGGGAACTAATTTGTTCCACACAACCTATTTTTCGATATGCTCTACAAATCTGCTATCTCAGTTCAAAACCCTATGTTAAAGGTGAACTATTCCCTTTAAATACTAATGTACATAAAAATCGTAAATGGAATAGTCATATATATATAGTGTGTAATCAGTGGCAGATCCATGGAGCCAAATGGGCATGGGCCATGCCCCCCCCCCCCAAGGTCCTGAAACTATCATCACCCCCCCCCCCCCAAAAAAAAACGGTCGGACATACAGTTGTAAAAATTGCCATTACAGCACTCAAAATCCAGCTATCCACAGTGCAAAACTTGAAAATTTCGCGCCGCTTCGCTGCATGACACAAAATACGCAATTGCTTATACAAATTTGGAAAATGGGAAAATGAACTAATTAAGTGTCTGGCAGAGTCTCTCCTTGGCGGTACCTAATTGCTAGCCCCAGGGCCCACTCCCCTCATAAAATGTTAACTTTCAAGCGGACTACATGTTTAGCTAGTCTGCCGAGTTCCGAAAAAGGCGACGCGAACGCAAAGACGCGGACATCGGCACCCGGAAGCTGCTCCAGCGGTGCCCAACTTGCTGGACCGAAGAGCAGGCCAGGACCATCTCTCCAAGCCATTTCGCCCCAGGCTCCTCCAGATCTGCAGGGACCATTTATGTGCGGAAAAGTCGTTCTGCCTCTTGCTGCTTTCAAACCATTTGCACTGTTACCAGTCCAGTTGTTTGTTCCAGTTCGGTACATATGTATACAGTTATGATTAGCATATGTACTATTGAGCCCTGACTGCCACCGGTCATCGTGATTTACTATCCGAAGAATATGTATATGAAAAACTACCTTAATTTAAATATTTTTAATCATATCGAGATGTGCAACCAGGAATAGGGGTTACCTGAGGCTTGGCTCCACTCACGGTCTGGTTCCAATATTAACATTTTGATTTCCACGACCTAAAATTAACATTTTCACGCCGCTTCGCGGCGTCACATCGGTGGCCATCGTCATAACGAAGTCATCGCCATCGTCTTCGGTTCGTTGTAACGATGAATTGAATGAATAGCATGTTTAGCTTCTTATTCTCTACAAGGCCTATGTTTCTGGGTTTTATCAGGCAAACCCGCAAAATTTTGCGCCGCTTTAAATAAAAAGTACCTACTATAACATGAAAATCCACATTAAAAATGCTGCAAAGACATAAAAAATGGGTTACATTTTTTTTCTCGTCATTTCAGCCGACCCCCCCCCCCCCCCCCCCCCCCCCCACTAAAAAAAAATATCAGTGACGCCCCTGGGTACAGCTGACAATTGACATAGTTTTGCTCAGTGTAAGGCAATCTCGGAACAATAAAAACTGCAAGCTGACATCTTCCCTTTTTCGATATCCCAAATGGTCGAAAAGCTATAAAAAAACATCTAAATTTCAAAATAAAGAAATCATTAGAAATCGTGAGGTTGCAAAATAAAATGTCCCAAATCCGGGAAGAAATTCGAAATTGGGGGTAGGTAAGGTCAACTAAAAACGGTTTGCCCCCCCCCCCCCCCCCCCCCAAAGCGGCCGGCTGGATCCGCCCTTGAGTGTAATATGTGTGATAAGCCGTAATATAGGAGGCATCGGAATATCCAAGTTTTATTTATCCTCACAGCAACTTATATTGCAGTACAATCATTAATTACGCCCCATCTACATTATTGTGCAGTGATCTGGATTCTGGGGTAGGAATTATGAAACTAACATTAAAAAGCTTTTGATAGTGCAGAAACGAGCGATTTGTTCGCCCCAGTGTAGCTCAGTGGGAGAGCGCTGGGCTTCTGACCTTTCCTGGTTAGTAGTGGCAGCCAGAGTTCGAGTCAAAGCCAAAGCCTGCATTGTCAAAGCCTTGTACTCCTCTCAGACGTTACTAGCATATACTGAAAAACAATGATAATTTTGACTGGTCTTCCTTCGAGAGCCTCACCGGCGCTCGACCGGCAGACCACCTCTACCACCACAGGACCCTTTAAAGGTCAGCAGAGGGCCCTCTACAGATCGGCAGGGGCCTCTAAAGGCCGGCAGATGGCCATTTTCAGATCGGCAAGGCCCTCTAAAGGCCGGCAGAGGGCCCTCTACACTCCCTCTACAGATCGACAGGGCCCTCTAAAGGCAAGCAGAGGGCCCTGCACAGATTGGCTGGGACACTCTGTAGATCGACAGGGCCCCTAAAGACTGGCAGAGGGCCCTCTACAGGTCGGCAGGGTCCTCTAAATGCCGGCAGAGGCCCTCTGAAGATTGGCAGGGCGATCTACAGATCGACAGGGCCCTCTAAAGGCCGCCATGGCCCTCTAAAGACCGGAAGGACCCTATAAAGGCCGGCAGAGGGCCATCTACAACCAGAAGGGGCTCTCTAAATGCCGATAGTGGGCCCTCTGCAGATCGGCAGGGCCCTTTAAAAGCTGGTAGAGGACTCATCCACACTGACTTGGCCCCTTTCTACGTATTTACATATACATGCCTTTAACAGACTAAGCAAGTGCTGTCACTGGCGGGTCCAGCCGTTGTTGTTTTGTTTTTTTTTGGGGGGGGGGGCAAATCGGTGGGAGGCACTGGCCGTGGGGTGGCAGCTTTGTGTGGCAAAAAGGTACCCCCAATTTTCTCCCGTGGATTTGGGCCGGTCACCTTATTTTGGGATTTGAGCTTAAGAAATTCTCTTTTCAAATTCACAACCAAAAAAATGTTTTTTTTTCCGAAAAAAGAAAACAGTTTATTTTTATTTGGGGAGTTTACAATCCCAACATGTCGGAAATCCGAGATAGCCATTTTGTAGAGAATGTCATTTCCTTTCTTTTGATGTTTAGTATTTGCAATTTCCTTCAAAACTATATTTTCTACGATTTGTCCAACATTTATCGTTTTTCCATCAAAAATGGCATGACATGACGTCATTAAAACGTCATTATCTCCCAAAATACTACATTAATTTCACTGAAAGTTGGTGAGAAGACAGACTTGATGCAGGATAAGGTACTGACAGTTTCACGTTGATATATATCATAGTTTTCAGGTTATTGAGAAAATCCGTGAGGGGGCAGATACTTCTGATAAGGTTTAAGCTAGAAGTACCTATCTCAACCTAGGTACTATTGGTTTCAAAATAAGCGTCCCACTGGGTTGGCCGGCACAGCAGTTAATTTGTAGTGAATACCGGCCGTTTTGAACCGCCTGAAAGGTTAGGCTGTACGGTGCACAACAATGTTGCGAGGAACAGCCTATACAGGCAGAGTGTAGCGGCAGTGTAGCCAAGCTGTATAGGCTGTCCCGCCGAGCACTAGAGTGTGTCGGACAGCCTACCTGCCACACCGGCCGGGATTCACTGCAGACTGTCGGCTAACCCAGCAGTGTAGCCAAGCTGTATAGGCTGTCCCGCCGAGCACTGGAGTGTGTCGGACAGCCTACCTTCCAGACCGGCCGGGATTCACTGCAGACTGTCGGCTAACCCAGCAGTGTAGCCACTCTGTATAGGCTGTCCCGCCGAGCACTAGAGTGTGTCGGACAGCCACCTCCCAAACCGACCGGGAATGGCGAGAATGCAGGTATGCACTACAGACTGTCGTCTAACCCAGCGGGACGCTTATTTTGGAACCAATAGTACCTGCCAATAATCAGTTTTATTTTGATTGCACAATTGCCATTGGGACCTTCGTGAGAATCACACGTGAATTGTGTACACACCGCTGTCACGCGTCACGAAAAGTTATTTCCACAAAAGTAACGCGTCATTTTTGCAACCATTTGCGCCGAAATAGAGTGTAGATTGGATTACATATTGATACCATATGAAGTGTTCTTCCTACATGTACAACAAAACGTTTGTTCGAGTTTCAGCTCCGACTGGCAGCTTTCTGGCCGCTATTTTCTCGTCCAGTTGAGCTTTTTTAAGCCCTGATTTGATGGTAAGAGCCGTGTTTTCCAAAATTTCCCAGTTTTTCACTGTGGATAGCTGGATTTTGACTGCTGCAAAGTCAATGTTTACGATAAATTGTTAACGTTTTTTTGGGGGGAGGAGGCATGGCCTGGTTGCCCCCCCCCCCCCCCCCCCCCCTCCTGGATCCGCCAGTGTTCATGACAATGTCCTAATCGCCAGTACCGAATAATTCAAAAGTTTAAACTTAAAACTTCCCACGCGTAGAGCGCAGCACGCTTCGATTTAGTACTAACAGGAACTGTTATTTGCACCATCCGCGCCACATTTAGTGATGTGACTCTTGTGCTTCCAATTGCTCCCAAATGAAGGTATTTATGCAACACGAACTACGGAATGTGCGCTTTTGTTTCGGAAATTCAGTCTTTTTCGTTTGTTTTAGTTTCCTTTCTAGAAAATTCGACAAGCTTTTGGAGGAAACATTCAGACTCAAATAATTAATAAGTACGTGGTAGCTTGCGTTTTTTTTGGGGGGGGGCAAAATACATGTCCACACTGTTTGAGACCAGTGCCGACTCATGTGGGTGACTACCACTGCGCGTGGCGCGTGCCGCGTGAGGGGTGTTGACAAGTTGTTCTTTCCCGCAATAACTCCGCAATAGCTGGGCATATTATGTGCAAATTTCGTGTGTGGTTAGGGACCCCTCAGCCGCCACTTTCACACTACTCAGGGGTGGTGTGACTGCATGTGCGCACGTGCACACCCCTATTATATAACTCAGGAACGGCTGAGCCGATTGTGTTCTAATTTGGTGTGTGGTTAGGGACCTCTCAGTCGCCGCCTTTCCACAAGTCAGGGGTGGGGTACCTCTGCACGTGCGCACGTGCACACCCATATTATATATCTCTGGAATGGCTGAGCCGATTGTGTTCAAATTTTGTGTGTGGTTAGGGGCCTCTCAGCCCCACTCTCCCACCAGTCAAAGGTGGGTGTCTCTGCACGTGCGCACCCTTTTTTGTATCTCAGAAACTACTCGCCCGATCGAGTTGAAATTCACCATACATTTCGATCGCGCTCGCTCGTTCATCGCCAATTACGGCGCCTTACTGGTACATACGTATGTCGTATGGTAAAGATGACTCGAAGAGCACGAATAGCCACATTAAATATATTACACAGCCATATGTAAGATGGCTATTTTGATAAATAAAAAATCAAATAATTCCATGAATTTTGTTGAAAAACTGAACAATACTGCAAAATCGCGACAGTTCAAAAATGTCAAACTATAACGAAAAGAAACAAACAATATAATCTAGGCATAGGTACCTATTGGCTATAATTATGATGCATGAAGATGTTGCAAGCTGCTGTTGTGCAATATGCAAATGAGCATGACTAGGATGCAGGCGAAGGTAGCAGAGCTAGAGGCCCTCCAGGCTAGGGTAGCGGAGCTTGAGGCGCAGTTAAGTAAGTGTAGGTGTAGAGATGAGCCGCAGGAGGGTGTAGCTCCTGACCAAGGAACGTATGCGCAGATCGTGGTTAGGGGGTCAGAAAAGGAGCCTACAGGATCAGGGACCAGTGGTAGTTCTGATAGGGGCATAAGGGAGGAGGATAAGGCAAAGGTGGATAGTGCGGCTGGGGTTTGGAAGTGTGTTGGAGGGTCACGTTTCTGGAGACTCAACATTGTGGAAAGTAATGCTAGGGCCACAGACAGTAAGGATGAGGAGGGGTGCTGGGTAATGGAGGGTGGTAGCAGAATCTGGAGGAGGAAGAGGGAAGGGGATCAGGAGGGATGGACAAAAGTTCAGGGTAGAGTCAGGCAGTACAGCCCCAGGGAACATCCGCAGGTTACAATAGCAAATAGGTTCAGTGCGTTAGAGTCAGCAGCTGAAAGTGACAGGGAAGAGATTCAGCATTTAGTGGTTGGGGACTCAAGGGTAAGGCCCTTAAGGCGAACATTCTGTGGGAAGAGGGACAGATGTATAGTCAAACCAGGGGCAAGAGTAGTTGATATGGGCCCTGTCATTGAGGCAGAACTTGGTAGGAGTAGCCCGGAGACAGTTATACTACAGGTGGGGGTGAACGACATAGGACCTAGGCAGAGTGTGAGAATAGTAGCGGAGTACCGGAGCCTGCTGCAGAGGTTGAAGGAGTCCAGGAAACCAGTCATTGTGACTGGCATCCTCCCTCGCTGTGGAGCCAGTGAGGAGTAGTACTCGAGAGCTCTGTCTGTGAACAGCTCAGTTCAGAACTTATGTTCAGCTATGGGGCTTAGTTATGTAGACTTATGGGATCAGTTATATGAGTGGCGTAGGTACTATATGAAGGATGGGCTTCACTTATCGGATGAGGGGGCAAGGGCTTTGGGAGATGCCTACAGAAGTGTCATTCAGGGAAACTAGGTAGGAGGGGGGGGGGGGGGGGGGGTCGGGGACGCTAGTACTAGGGCATCAGGAAGTAAGCATTGGTAGAAGTTCATGTCAGAATAGGACAGTAGATCATAATTCCCTCAGAATTAGTAGAGTCAGCTCAAAGTATAAGATCACATGTGTGTTGCTGAATGCCCAAAGTATTAGGTCTAAATTTGATGAGTTTGAGTGTTATGTTGCCCTTGAAAAGCCTGATATAATTTGTGTAACCGAGACATGGGTTAGTGAGGGGTATAATAGGGATAGGCTACAGGATTTCGAGTTACAAGGGTATAACATGTTCTCATACTGCAGAGAATCACGGCAGGGGGGCGGAGTGTTTGTATATGTAAATAGCTTGTACTGCACTACTAGAGTTGATGATTCTAGTAAAGTAAAAGAAGTAGAATCAATCTGGCTTGACATTAAAATTGGTACAGGAAACAGAGGAAGGTTGAGGATAGGTGCATTTTACAGACCAGGGAATCTTCCAAGGAACTCCCAAGCTGAAACAGACCAAGATATTTGTGAGGAAATACGTAGGAACTTTCGGGCTCAGTGTCTTATTATGGGAGATTTTAACTTAAGAGGATACGAAAGTATAGCAGAGGAAACAAATGAGTGTAGGTTGTATAGGCACATCTTTGAAGAGGAGCTTTTCATGCATCAGTTTGTAACAGAGCCAACCAGACATTGCTCCATTCTAGACCTTTTATTCTCAGACAACAGTGATCTAGTTAGTGACAAGTATTTGTGCAGGTCTAGGAACCAGTGATCACAATATGGTTAAATTCAATATCTCATCAGAAATGAGGCCCAAAGATAACCTTATTATGGTTCCAAACTTCAGCCGGGCTGATTTTGATGGTATTAGAAATGACCTCGCACAGATAAAATGGAACGTTGAGTTGGCAGGTTTAGATGCATGTGAGGCCTGGAATGTTTTCAAAGCTAGATTAAGCCAAATTCAAAATCGGCATATACCCCTCAGGCACAAACGTAACAGAACCAAGGGCAAACCAGTTTGGCTTACCCCAGAAGTAAGGAGTGCTATACAAGCTAAAAGAAGTGCATTTGGCATTTTGAAGGGATCTTCACTAGATATAAATCGGAAGGCCTACCAGAATGCAAGAAATTCAGTTAAGAAAAAGGTCAGAGCAGCTAAAAGGGCAAAGGAACTTGATTTAGCTAGACATTGTAATGCAGATAGTAAGAAGTTCTTCAGTTTTTATAAGTTCAGTACAGTTTCCAAAAATATAGGTCCATTTAAGGTAGATAATGTGTTAGTTAGCAAGGACAGTGAAATGGTTGAAGTGCTTAATGATCAGTTTCAATCTGTCTTTACTATCGAGGACCAGAGTAGTATTGCAGCACTTCAGCCTGAGCTAGAGACAGAGGAGACTATAGGAGAGCTAGGTGGCATAAGTAGTGAACTTGTTCTAGAATATCTAAAGAAAGTAAGGCCTAACAAGGCAGAAGGACCTGATGAAATCCATGCTAGACTTTTAAGAGAATCTGAAAGGGAGTTGTCGGTTCCATTAGCCATAATATTTTCTAAATCACTCGCAGATAGTAAAATTCCACTTGATTGGAAAAGAGCAAATGTTGTTCCTATTCATAAAAAGGGAGATAGAAGTAAAGAGGAAAACTATAGACCGGTTAGTCTGACCTCATTAGTCTGCAAGGTGCTTGAATCAATCATCAAAGATAAGATTGTTGAATTCTTGGAGCAAAATGAACTCATCAAGGATACACAGCATGGCTTTAGGAAGGGCCGTTCTTGTTTAACTAATCTTCTGGAGTTTTTGGATGTTGCAACAGATAGCTTTGATCAGGGTAAACAGCTAGATGTAGCTTTTCTTGATTTCAGTAAAGCATTTGACAAAGTCCCCCATACAAGACTGGGGTTGCAACTTAAAATGCATGGAATTAGGGGCAAGATTCTGGATTGGATAGAAACGTGGCTTTCAGGACGCCAGCAAAGGGTTATATTGAATGGGTACCAATCACAATGGAAGGAGGTTCTCAGTGGGGTTCCACAGGGCTCAGTCCTGGGCCCATTGCTTTTTATAATATTTGTGAATGCAATTGAGAACAGTATAGACAGCAAAGTCTTGAAATTTGCAGACGATCTAAAAGTTGTCAGGATTATTAGAGGAAAACATGATCAGGATGTTTTTCAATCAGATCTGGACAAGCTAGTTGAGTGGTCTGAAGCATGGCAGATGAAATTCAATTTGAGTAAATGTAAGATTATGCACGCTGGACGGGTTAGCAGTAAACATAGGTATGAAATGGGTGGGCAGAAAATGGAGCAGATTGAAAAGGAAAGAGATTTAGGTGTCGTGGTAAACAATAGACTATCAGCGTCAGACCAGGTTGTAGAAGCTAGGAAAAAGGCACTTAGAATGCTAGGGGCCATTAACAGAAATGTTTCCTACAAGAGTGAAAAGGTAATAACAAAACTGTATTGTGCATACGTTAGACCACATTTGGAGTATTGTGTACAAGCCTGGTCTCCAACATATGAGAAAGATTGCTGGTTGTTAGAAAGAGTTCAAAAAAGGGCAACAAAAATGGTTAATTGTCTTGGTAGTTTACCTTATGAAGATAGATTAAAAAATTGGGTATGTTTTCACTTAGATATAGAAGGCTAAGAGGAGATCTAATTGAAGTCTTCAAATTTGTAAATAGTCAGCATTCTGGATATTGAAAGGGTATGTTTGAGTTCAATAGGGAAAATCGAGGTAGAGGTCATCAGCATAAACTCATTATGAAACAAAGTAGGACTAGGCTACGACAGTCATTTTTCAGTAGAAGGGTTGTAGGACATTGGAATATGCTACCAGGGGATGTCGCTGATGCAGTGACACTTGCTTCCTTCGAAATTAGATTAGATAAATACTTTACAGAGAAGGGATTAGTTCATAAATACTCGTGGGATTAGCCTTCTTTTATGCAGGTAGAGTAAGGTGATTTGAAGGGGCGAGACTGGTGGAGGGGGGGGGGGGTGGGGTGGGGTGCAACCTCGGATGGGCCCAAGAGGCTCTTTGTTGCACTTTTCTTTTATGTCTTTATGTCTTTATGATACACAGGGAAATCAATGTCTTGAAAGATTTGAGGATATTATGGAATGTATGGTACAATAAACATAACATCGCCATAAGCGAAGATCAGTGTATGTCTCCACCTAAATCAACATAATTACTGAGCATGTCTATTGACCTTCATTGGGTAACAAATTGTCACCTAGCTATGCTTTAGTTATGCATGTTCCTATAAACGAATTTACCTAAGAAAACACTAATTCATAGACAAAGCGATTTTAGCGAAAGTAAAACAGAATCGCTTGAAATAGACGTTGATTCCGATTCCACAATGTTCTCAAAATGATTGATTCCACCTGATTCTGATTCCACCCAGATGCGAACGGAATCAAATCCGATTCCGACTCCAATCCAAACGGAATCGATTCCGGAATTGGATTCGATTACACTGGAATCAAGCACAAGTCTGCTTGTAAGACAATTCACTGAGACTCGGCCCTTTATGGTCGCCGAGTCTCAGTGAATTGTAGTTCGCTGTATGGCGGAAATCCCCGCTTATCCCCGCCTCACTGGTAACCAATCTCGGCTTTAACCCTATTTGTAACAGGGTGGCGGATTCCGCCCCCCCCCCCCCCCCCCTCTTGAATGCGTATAAATGTAATTTTATCGAGCTAGAATCGTGAATGAGCACATCATAATGCTTAATGGGTGCCAAATTTGAAATCAGCGTCACAAAATGTCATATAAACTGCCAAATTCCAAAAAGGTCATGTCAGGTCATCTGAGGTGAGTGACTTCGGTTGACCTGTGGAAGCGCATGACCTCAGTGGAACATATAATTATGTAAAATGGATCCCAAATTTGAAATCAGCGTCACAAAAAGTCCTAGAAACCGCCAGAAGCCCAACAAAAGTAATCTGAGGTCATCGGAGGTCAATGAACTCGGTTGACCTCTGAAAAGGTCAATCGAGGTCACAAACTCAGTGGAAACCACAACTGTCACCTGGAAACACCTGTGCTCCTGAACAACAAACTCTCGGAAACTGCACAAGTTACAAGCATCGATACTGCGGGACGCCAGTTGCGCCTGACATGACCTTGATGTCACGGGTCACGGGTCATGTGGGTTAGAAGTTCAAAATTTTCAGAATGTGTCAAATTGTTCAAAAGTAGGGTACTGAAAGTTCCATCGCAATCGGTTGGAAACTACACGAGTTATTCCCGAGAAAAGAAAAAACGAGGGGTGGCATCCACACCCCCCCCCCCCCCCTACCCGGGCGAGGGTTAAAGAGTGATCGACGGCTATAAATAAGTTCCAACACAATGAACAACAAAATTCAAATGATTTGTTTACCACTTCCCAGACAAAACAAATTACTGGCTCGATCGTTGGATATACTGTATTCGTCGAGTCCCTTGCAAACACGTACATATGAACCAAATGTTAAGCAAAGGAACAGCACACACCACGCATGCACACAAACACACTGAGTACGGTAAGCCAATCTCCTGACTGGGCCTCAATTGAAGTTGCCGACCTCCTGCCACAGTGGAGACAGATACGGAAACGAGGTATAGTCCAAGGCGGAGGCGTTTGGTTGTCATCACCGAGCACCACGGCACCAGCACCAGCCAGCCCTCCGCAACACCAACACCCAAGGGGACTGGTGCGGGACGGGCACCAGGGACGAACCGGGCCCGTACAGTGACCAAACCAGCACTAAACCAAGACCAAACCAGGACTAAACCCGGAACCAAACCAAGACCAAACCGGGCCCGGGCTGCCGCAGACCAGTAGTGGACCGGATCATGACTGCGAGAACCCAAAGATCTGCTGTTACTGCTGCTGCAGTCACACCCCAACACCCAGTGGTGATTGAACAAGATATAGTGACACCCGATACAGCGCACACCAGACACCAGGAAATGGGACGGGCGAGGCAGGACTCTGGGTCACCGGGGTCGCCGGGGTCAAGGGGTGGGTCGGTGGGCCCATCGCCGCCCCTGATGACCCATACAGGCCACCCCCGGCAGCGCCAGAACAGCAGGCTGGCTCCGGTGTTAGTTTGATCAGAGATGTGATGAGCTTCTGCCCAGAGACAGCGCCAGCAGTGCTGCCAAACATACTACCTCGGCTGGCCACACTGCCACCTGGTGACTATGGATAAAGGTGGACACATGTCTAGACGTCAAGACAATTATGCCAGGAAATGAAAAATGGTAACAACACAAAAGGCGGAAACGTTTCGTCAGTAGGACTTTTCATCTCTTCTGACTTCCATTCAGCATTCACAATGGGAGATGAAGAAGTCCTAGTGCCGAAACCCGTCCAGCTGTTGTGTTGCTACAGCCATCCATAACCTATCACGTAGGTGGACACAGTTGGACAGTTGGACAGTTGGACAGTTGGACGCGTTGCAATGCACGACAAATCTGCGAGTGTGTAGTGCGGCGAAGCGCCGAGATGTGATCACTGGACAGCGAGCGAACCATTTCCAAGTATGAAAATTTAAATAAATGCCTATATAAATAAGACGAAGTAATTAGTCAGGAGCATATAACAAAATCGCACTTGCTTTGGGATGCGTTAGCGAACATTCGTCTACAACACGAAGGTATGATATCAAGGTAAGTTGCCAGCGACGCAAGATGCAATGCTCGATCCTCAGCAGCAACGGTACCAACAATTGATTCCGCACTAAATCACAATATCGATTGCCTCCTTTATCCCGTATTCCACATCAGATTGCCACCGAAATACATATACACTGGTGTGCAGATACCGATTAGCATATATAGCTCTGTGTTCGATGAGTTGCGGAGACCACTCTCGGGTAAACACTGGTGGAGACGTTCGGTTTAACACCGGTGCATAGCGCCGGCTCAGTCTAGTTTCCTCGGATGATACGGTGGCGAAGGGCCCACGAGCGTACTGAACACCAACTTCTGAACGGCCGCGGAGCCGCCTGATTGGAGTCCTTCCACCTCCACTCCCTCCTCACATCCCCACTCTCTCATATCCTCCAAATCGGCGTCGCATCCTCCGTTGTCCAACTCCCACTCGAACCTAGCTCCAGTCGCGGAACATTGACCACCAGCGCTGCGCAGCGGCCATTTGCCGAAGCTGAGCTTCACCGAGCGTACGCGGACGGCGGCGGGCGCCCCATCTGCCGGCGCCGTCACTGCGCGGCCGCCACGGGCGGGCTCAGGCTGACCGTGAGCGCCACTCCGCGTCGCAGCAGCGTGGCGACCAACGCCGGACAGCTGGCACTGTCCGCCTGCGTCTCGACCATCCGGCGCAGCTCGTGGAACATGTTGCGCGAGTATGGGTTGCGGTGGGACGAGTAGCGCAGCGAGAGGAACCGGTAGTACATGAACGGCGTCAGCAGACTGCCCCGGCCGCTGTGGGAGAGAGGGCGACCATCAGTGATAACCTTTGGTCAAACAGGCATCGGCGGACGGCCAGCGGAGTGACAACCACACCAGGCAAAGCACAGAAGCGCGCAGAATGGAAACATGAATGTATGTAAATCCAACTCGAATTACGTTAGCACTGATTGGAATAACGGAAACCATTAGCGTCCCGATCGGTCACTTCCAGGCCGTCCCCCATTCTGAGGCAGGTCGCCCCACCTTCCAACACGCGACTGCAAACACGCAACCCACTAACAACTTAACAGGTGAATGCCTCGATTTCTGGACTGTTGGGGAACACCATGCTGCGTTTACCATCAGGCGGTCCCCAATTCTCGTGAAAACATGATCCCAACCCCCTGCATGTGCCTCCTGTGAGCCCAACACACTACACCACTTGGGGATGTTTCATTCACTACCAGCCACCCCATAAAACCACCAGATGCCGGTCAGGCCCACCGTGAAGAGCATGACGACCTCGTACGACGGCATGAGCATGATCTACTCACGTGAAGAGCATGACGACCGTGTACGGCATGAGCAAGATCTCGAACAGCGCGACAGCGCGCAGGATGTTCTGTGACTGGAACTCGAGTGAGATCAGGTAGCGAGAGAGGAGCGAGTTGTTCTGGCCGGCCATCTGACGGAAAGAGCGATACAGCGAGGGGTCAGAATCAGGTGTACTGGAACCAGTCGACAGCACAGAGACGCTACCGCAGGAGACAATATTCATCACCACTGGCAATACTATGTACGAACATTTGTATACTGGACCACCTGATCGCACGCGTCATGTCGACTGCATTTCTGCTGTATTACGCTCTATTCCAGCCTGGGTATAACATGTAGGAACGAGGAGCAAAGCTACAGTAAACCATGGTTAAAAACCTCAAACTTGCAAGTAGTGATGGCAGCACAGGCGTGACCCAATACTCACACTGCCACGATGAGAAGAGAGTATCTTTGCGATTACGATGTGCGATTTAGAAGTCACACTTCATTCTCCCTCACTCACATCCTAACACAACCCGGGTCTCCTCTTTCGATCACGTGCTATCCACGTCTCGCTCCCTCGACGTCCCCGTCCTACCCTCCCTCAAACACACAGACCCACCACAGCCCAGTCCCCACGCCCCTCCCTCTCACTGACGTCGCCCAGTTCCCACGCCCCTCCCTCTCACTGACGTAGCCCAGTCCCCACGCCCCTCCCTCTCACTGACGTAGCCCAGTATCCACGCCCCTCCCTCTCACTGACGTAGCCCAGTACCCACGCCCCTCCCTCTCACTGACGTAGCCCAGTACCCACGCCCCTCCCTCTCACTGACGTAGCCCAGTACCCACGCCCCTCCCTCTCACTGACACAGCCCAGTACCCACGCCCCTCCCTCTCACTGACGTAGCCCAGTACCCACGCCCCTCCCTCTCACTGACACAGCCCAGTACCCACGCCCCTCCCTCTCACTGACGTAGCCCAGTCCCCACGCCCCTCCCTCTCACTGACACAGCCCAGTACCCACGCCCCTCCCACTCACTGACACAGCCCAGTACCCACGCCCCTCCCTCTCACTGACACAGCCCAGTACCCACGCCCCTCCCTCTCACTGACACAGCCCAGTACCCACGCCCCTCCCTCTCACTGACACAGCCCAGTACCAACGCCCCTCCCTCTCACTGACACAGCCCAGTACCCACGCCCCTCCCTCTCACTGACGTAGCCCAGTACCCACGCCCCTCCCTCTCACTGACGTAGCCCAGTACCCACGCCCCTCCCTCTCACTGACGTAGCCCAGTACACACGCCCCTCCCTCTCACTGACGTAGCCCAGTATCCACGCCCCTCCCTCTCACTGACGTAGCCCAGTATCCACGCCCCTCCCTCTCACTGACGTAGCCCAGTCCCCACGCCCCTCCCTCTCACTGACACAGCCCAGTACCCACGCCCCTCCCTCTCACTGACGTAGCCCAGTCCCCACGCCCCCTCCCTCTCACTGACGTCGAGCAGCCGATGCGCATAGCTGGACGCGTGCAGCACGGCGAACAGCGTGGGCGGCACCAGCACCAGCGTCATGGGCGCGCCGTACAGGAAGATGAGCGCATACATCAGGTAGTGGCATGCGTCCTCGCCCATCAGCGTGGCCAGGAACTGCCGGCTCAGCTGCAGCTGCGGCACGCGCTGGTGCAGGCGCAGCGCGGAGGTCGCCACCGCCGCCACCAGACACTTGGAGAAGGCATTCGCCGGTGAGCTGCCAAGAAAGGGGAGGAGAGGGTCAAGTTACAGTGAAGTTCGGCGCTTCGAACAAGACATTTTGGTCGACAGTAGCGTACACCGGTGTGGCAATTCTACAGAATCTGAGTTGTTCACTGGGAAATTTGAACTTTGAGAATAAACAGGCTGACGATACGGTGTGAAGGGCAGGCTAACAAGGAATGCCATGACATTGGCAAGGCCGAGACATAGACGATAGAAGCGATTTTTACACCGAAATACTTTATTTCAACAATACATGAATGTTCAACTGCTCTTTTTTGCTGTAGTAGGAAGCGTAAACAATTTAATTTAGCTGCACCATCTTTAATTTATATCTAAGTAGAAATACTAAGCAATATTCAACAGCCTCAGTAGCATCTGACACAAGAGAACGCCATCTCCCACCCACGACGCACTCACCTCAACAGCGGTATGATGTAACTGATGGCGAACAGGACCTGCGCGAGGCGTGTGCAGAACAGGGCGAACGTCACCTTGTTGGCAATGACGTGCTCCCGGATCACCTCCAGTCCGGTGGCACGGCCCTGCTGCCCACCGGCCGCGCCGCCGCCGCCGCCGCCGCCAGGGGATCCCCCGTCCGCTTGTGCTCCCGCGTTCCCGTCCATATCGGCTGGTGCGCGCTGCCGAGAGCGCATGGAGGAGTCAGCAGGGTGCTCAGGGGTTACCAAGGCATTGTATGTGTATAGTTCAGCTGTTCTCAGAAATCTAAGGATAGGACTTTTATATGAGTCAATATCTGCTTATATTAAAGATTACAAAAATAAGCCAGTATTCCAAAACCCAGAGCTAAACTTTACTTTAGATCCAACATCTCTCCCAAAACAAAACAAAACACAATATCTGCACTATTCCTTTCAGAAGTGCCAGTTAAATTGTATATAATGCAGTCAACACCAAGTTCACAGTCAGAATACAGCACAGCAAAATGAGAACACAACCTCCAACAGGGTAAAAATTCAACCACCACTGACCACACAGCAACTGGTCATTCTTGTATTATATCATATAAGTATGATTTTGTTTAATTTGGGATATTGACATGGCGTCAATATTGAGCCATAGACCGCGCTGATTGGCTGACAAAGTGGGATTGGCGGAAAAAGTCGCTGTCAGCCAATCAGCGGCGGCACTAGCCTAGACCTCATTTTGCAAACTATATGCATAAAAACGGCTAAGTTTTGGGGAAAATGAACTTAGTATTTTCGACATTTAAATAACGGTCAAAGATAATGGCTATCTCAGTTCAAAACCAATACAAAGGTGAAATATTCCCTTTAATGAGGAGTAGCATGCATTGTATATTTAATTATATATTGTGTATTAATTATTTAGAACAATGGTAGGGTAGGGTAAACTATTGCTGTGCTGAGCTTCCCATAAACCTGCAGACAAATACAAAATATAATATAAATCTTGAACAATTACTCATGGTATGGTTAAAAAAATATTTGGTCTTAAATACGTTAATTTTGGTCTCCAATTAATTAAACAGTTCTGAAACAACATTATACCAATTGGAAACAAAAATGTTTTGGAAAGTAATACGCGAGGTATCGTGAGGTAAACAGGCTGTGTATCGTGAGGTAAAGAGGATGTGTATCGTGAGGTAAAGAGGATGTGTATCGTGAGGTGAACAGCCTGTTTACCTCACATACCTTTTTACTACATGACATGGTTTCTACATGAAATAATTGTATAAGTTTTTGTAAAATCATAAGCTCAAGGTAGAATTAACCCAGGTTGTTTCAAAAAACTTTATAGCAAAGATATAAACATTCCTTAAAACAATCACAAGCATGAGGAATTAAGGATGGGGTTGAAATTGTCCATCTTTGGGAATGGTATACAAGTTGCTTAATGGTAATGGGGTATGACATACAAGTTGCTTACTTTAGTCATAGATGAAATAGCTTTAGTTATATAATGGGGAAAATTATATTTATATGACCTTACAAAATTACTATAAGTTTTAGTGCATTTATATATCTGGTTAATAAGTTTCTATTTTCATGCATAAATTTGGCATTTTCTAGGATTTTTAATGTGCTGCTTCCAAAACTTTGATCCCCATTTGTGCTGCGAATACTCGTTTGCGCCACAAATGGGCATCAGATTTGGAATCAGCACATCACAAACCTCTAGAAAATGCAAAATGTATGCATTTTACTTAAGTTGGACTTAAAGTGAAATTTTACCATTTTGTTTATTAACAAACAAACCATTTTCTCTTTTACAGCAGCAAATGCAAACTCTTTAATATGAAACAAAACAACCCGACATAAGAAAATATAAAAAAAATGTTAAATACAGAAATATTATCAACACCTTGATTCGGGGTGCCAAGCACAAATATATACAGGATGAGCTTGGGGCGAATAAGGATGATGCAAGACAAATGTGGAAAATCTTCATCACTCATACTACTGGAAAATCATATCAGAATAAATTCAAAATTACTTTAAAAACAATGAAGACAACCATAGGATAATTTAGAAATTGCAGAGGACTTTAATGCCTTCTTCAGCTCAGTTGGGAACAACATGCAACAAAACATCAAAGGGTGTCCAGAGGAGGGTCTTGAGTTCCTTGGGGACCCTTGCAAAAACACCACAAATCATTTGCAACATAGGTATTAATAATGATGAACTTATATCTATAATTAATAACATTACAAATGTGGGACACGGAGTGGATAAGATAAACGCAATAATCTTTTATTTACATTTATGTCAATCATAGACAAGCTTGTCCACTTTATAAATATCTGTCTTGAAAATATAAATAATGTAAATATCAGTCAGATCGTTGATAATCAACCAAGACTAGCCCACACAAACTCAATATATTTAAAGCTCAAAATTCTTAAAGTAAAGAACATAGCCAGACAGCAAGCTATAGTCACACTTCATAATGTCGCAATTGGAAGTGCCCCACCAGCCAAAGACTCACTCAATCACAGGGCTTCAAGAGTAGCACAACATTTTGAAGAAATATTAACTTGCAAATTATACCGGACACATACGATAGCAAGGATAGGACCACGTTTATGGAATTAAATTGTTGCCCTTAGATTCCCCCATATAAACTCAATACCATCTACCCAAAAAAATCAAAGAAATCGCTAAAAATCACATGATCTGTGAATATGAATAACCTTTCCCTGCTTACCTCACAAGCTTAGAATAACACTTTCCCTTGTAATGTTTGCTCATGTATGTAAATGAGGCTAAATAAAAGAATGGCCATAGCAGTGCTAAATGTGAACTGTATGTAAAGTCATCTTCAAAGTTGCAGAAGAATGAGGTTATGAAGTTTGTAATGTATGCAACATGATAAATAAACAATAATACAAATTTGCAGAACTAAGTAACAGTATATACAAGTACAACATATCTACAAGTATATATATTGCTATACAAGTAATGCATAAATAATGTATAGTATCATACAATATATACATATACATAGTCATACAAGTTAGTCAAATGCGTTTCTTTCATGAGTTTCATTTAACCCGCGACGTTCTGAGGGGGGGGGGGGTGTTTAGACACCCCCCCCCCTCAGGTTTTTCGAGGATAGCGGAAAAACGGCGGCGGCGCTGCACCGCCGTTTTTGGCACAGCTGTTCGGGCATCAATTGCCCACATTATGTAAAACAAAAATACATTGGGTCATCTCAGGTCAGGTCACCCCACCTCCAAAAAAAAAAGTTGGACTTGGATTTTTTTATATCAGCGACCTAAGGCCGGGTCAATTTCGTGACCTCCCCATTATAAGTCAATGGGGAAATATTCAAATGCTTCCTATTTCCAGGATACGCAAGATATCAGTCTAATTCCTCCTGAATCATATTATTATAGGCCATTCTTGATGACCTAGGTGCTATTTTTGTTCAGTGACCCCTACAGGGTCAGCCGAGGTCATCGAGGTCACCAACAGTTGTATGTCAATAACTCTCGACATAATGACGATAGATAAGTGAAACTGACACCAATGTGTCAGTTTCAATGTGTTCAATGTGTCGTCGAGGCACGTCTTCCCATATGCAACATGACCTACTTGGATCACCACTTGACCTTGACCTGAGGTTAAATTTTGAAGTTGACCTAACCTGGTCAACACTAATACGAGCGAAGCGCCTTGACGAGACAAACACGATGGCACCAAAATTATTATCTTGTCGTTATTAGGTAAAAAGCTATTCGTGAAAAACGAGTAAAAATATCCTTTATGACAGCTCTGGAGCCTTAACTATTGACCTGAGCTAAAATCTCGAGGACACCTTGTTGATTGCATGTTTCAAGAGGTTTACATTGCTCTTTTCCGTTTGTTCCTAGCTATCATAGTTCCTGTGATATCTGGGGTTTCTGGAGCAAAGTCCTAAAACTGGGATATTTGACCTTTCATGACCTCTGGTGACCTATATTGGCTTTAGGAAAACAATATCTGGAGTACTTTCGAATGTGCTTGTCGAGAGCTTTCGAACGCCTTTCTCCGCGTCTTTCTTCCTAGCCCTTTTAGTTTTCGAGTTAGAAGGGGGTGTCTAACCCCCCTCCCGGCACGACGAAGGTGGCGCCGCCGAGCACCGGCACGGCGCGGGTTAAGTTGGTAATAAGTATATAGTATATACTTATCAATACTATATACTCATTCAATGGTGCTGGTTTCAGGATCCCTACTCAGCAACAAGCAATGCTTAGCTGAGTGGGGTCCATGAAGCACCAGGAAGAAATGTTTGAAAATTGACCAGACTTTGTCCTCTGATGATAGGGATATCAGTCACCATGTGTGACTGATATCCCACTTACTATCCTGGGACATAGCTGGGGGCAGTCATTTGCTGTTTTCAGCAATGACTACTTGCTGCCTTCTTTTATATCACCACACCTAACACCCAAGCTACCTCTCCTCATATGCATTGTATGTTTGTTTCCCATTTCTTAGTTGGGAGTGCCGCGACATTTTCTCTTTGTTCTCTGGTGTTAATGAAAGGTGGTGTGCGTCGTTGGGATCGAGGGTAGGGGCACTCCTGGTCACCC
This sequence comes from Chirona hameri, assembly GCA_036785665.1. NCBI lineage: Eukaryota > Metazoa > Arthropoda > Thecostraca > Balanomorpha > Balanidae > Chirona > Chirona hameri. The sequence continues at coordinate 107 of JAXIVJ010010862.1, read as the reverse complement.
ATTAATGGGTGGCGATGTAAATATATGAATTGTGTTTTGTCACTATACTACCATGTCTTAGCCAACCTATCAACTCATCAGCTCATCAACATCATCCAAGACAGTTA